>JAJIBD010008699.1:0-93588 GCA_021461705.1 Cryptotis parvus
TTGTCAGCATATTCCAAGATAATCTTAATAGTTTTCTTCTTTTCGATATATATATCCTCAAAAGCCTGTAAAATAATATTTAAATGTCAATTCATATATAATTTAAGGCTTTGGAATCTTCCTAAAAACAAGAAAAGAGTTCCTACTGGAGAATCCTCTGTACTCTAATTCCGCTGACTGTCTTCCAGATTACAGTCAAGTTGCGAAAAACACTGGTCTTGGTCTTCGGGCTCTGCACACTGTGGGTCACCAGGAGCCACACGGATGAGAATGAGATCATGTGGAAGCCTCTGGAATACGCTCATCCATACAGGACTCTCCTTTAGCTCTTCTCCAAGCAGTAAATGCCTTATAATTTAAAGATGATCCCAGGTCAACCCTCTCATGAGCTACTGTCACTGCTCCAGCGACATCGGGTCCTCTCCTTGGGCTCTAGATGCTTCTGCCTTTCCTCCTCACCAGAACGCAGAAGCCACAGAACCGCTCACTAAGTGGGTGAGTGCCGCCTAGTGCTACCGAACAGAGAGAATGAACTCTACACTGTATCTTATCTTTCATTCAAGCTTCACCCTTCAGGAATCGCCGCTCTAGACCTGCCATCTCTTACACTCTCCAAGAACTCCCCGTCAATGATAAAGACACAGTTATAAACCAGGTCCCACGAGGAACCATTCGGGTCTGTATAAAGAAGAGTCCAGTGAAGACATTGAAAGTGATCTGGGCCTAAATGGTTCTTAATGTTAACATTTTCTTCCGAACTCAAGCAATAGTCACAATATTGGTTGGAAAATGATAGGAGAGAGTCTATGTCCTTAGTGGCTAACATTCCTCTCTATCCATCCGTCATGAGCTCTGAACCATTTTATTCTCCTTACTTCAAGTTCTTCAATACTTTAAAAAATTACCCTTAGAACTGTTTCTAAACTGTTATCAATATTGAAGAAAAAAAAATGGGCCAACAGAATGGACAGACCTACATAGATGCTTAAAAAACCTTTCTAGAGACTCAATCGCAATGACCATGAGGGTCAGCTGACCATGAGGGTCCCCAAGTCGTGCGTCTTCAAGTGGCCATGCAGTCCATCAAACGAGTGGAACCAATCATGTCCTAGAATATACTACATTCCACCATGTGCAGGGAAGGGAAGTGGGAGGGAGAGTTAGAGAGAAAGAGAGAAAGGAGATACAGAACTCGCCATGGAGGGGGTGGGAGGGGGGGTGGGAGGTGGGGACATTGGTGATGGGAGATGGGCAGGGGTGGAGGGATGGGTGTTTGAACACTGTAGAACCAAAACTCAAACGTGAGCATCTTGTAATTGTATATCTAAAGGTGGTGTAATAAAATAACTAAAACAAAACTTTCTGCAAAAATCTACAGTGATGTGCAAGGGAAATCGTCCAGCCCTCAGGAAGCTTCAGTCTTCCTGTCCCGAATTCTAAAGAAATCAAGCAAGTTACCACACACAGAGACCAGACCAGCCTTCGCCTCGTAATTCAAAGACAAGAAGGGGCTTGATTAAAAGGAAGCAAGGAACTGGGAGAGAGCAGGAGCAGGCACAACCTGAAATGGCTCTTAGTGTCTTCTCTGACAGAACACGCGAACTACCAAAACCTTACTGCATGGTTTAAAAGTTTAAAAAAATGTAAATATTGAAGAGTTGTTTAAAAGAATAATCTATCTGATGGTTTTGCAGCATGATGGATGTACTGAATTAGAGACACGCTTTTGACCTTAAAGATAGTATTTAAAATCTTTAGCTCTTTGGCAAACATCCCCACCCCCAGCACCAATGCTGGCTTCTGAAGCGCTTTCTCTCTTCTTATGATCTATTTTAACTTCAGTTATCAAACTCCTCCTCCTTTCTAAAAAAGTCATTTCTCCTTTCTAGACATTTTTGGACAGGAATTACTCTCAAATTTAATGATTTTATGTTTTTCTTTATGAAAATCTCAGTTGTATATGTGATTCAGCATGGAACTTAGTGGATGTTTCATGCTGTTATGGATGTTAAGTTTAACATTCATAACCTTAGTGAATATGTCGACAAGATTGTGTCAAGACTTCCCCAGGTAGGAAAAGTCGCCTTTTTCTTCCCTGCACCTTTACTGTTTGGAGAAGAGACTTCTCAGGAGAGGCTGTCCACATGGGGCCTGAGTGTCCTCACTGCTCATGTCGGGTGTACAAGGATACAGGACCAACCAGACTGCACACTTTGGGCTACTTCATCGGCACTAAGGGACAGAGCTAGTCTTTCTCTGGAGCCAAGAGCAAGGATGCTTCTGCTTGTTTTCAGTGACTGCCCTAACTCAAGGTCATTCTAATATCCGGTATGCGACATGTTTATTTTACGTTCAGACTCTGCCTGTAAGTGTCGTGGACATAAGGGGAAACCCAAGGACATCCATGAACACACGTGCTTCCTTTCTCCCATGACTAGCCTTGGCTTGGGCTGTTTGGGATCAGAGGACTGAGCTTCCACAAAACAGTACCAGGCTAATTTATTTTATTCATAAACTTTGGTTTGGGGGCAGACCTAGAGTGCCCAGGAGTTCCCTGATCAGCGCTCAAGGGGCTACTCCTGACAGTTCAGGGGAACATCTGATGGCAGGGCTCAAGTTCAGCCTCCAGCACCTCAAGGATGTGCCCCTCCCGCCCTATCTGAAGGAAAACAAGTCGCAGGCTCATTATCAATGACTCCGAAATTGGCTGTGAGCAGTTTACAAAGTCTTTAGCTGGCTGATTTAGTACAATGGTATTTCCAGTGACAGCTGGAAGTGGGCTTATGATGGCTTCTTTCTTTTCTGATAGAAGAAAAGATAATCAAGGTGCTTATAGCTCTCCACTCCTTCAACCTTTACAGAGGTGGTTAGTATATGTAGAAAATGAGGCATCTGTCACATTCTCACCCCAAAACTAATGTTTCTTTTCCCCATTACAGCAGGCAACGTGCTCTTAACACTGTATGAGGGTCCATACATCTCCATGACACCCAAAGTGTCCATTCACCTCCACAATAGCCCAAAGTGTCCATACACCTCCACAACAGCCCAACCCCACCACCTGTCAGCCCAAAGTGTCCATACACCTCCACAACAGCCCAAACCTACTAAAGTGTCTGTACACCTCCACGACAGCCAAAACCTCCTAAAGTGTCTGTACACCTCCACGACAGCCCAAAGTGTCCATACACCTCCACAACAGCCCAAAATGCTCGTGACACCCTCCACAACAGCCCAAAACCTACTAAAGTGTCTGTACACCTCCAAGACAGTCCAAAGTGTCCGTACACCTCCATGACAGCTCAAAGTGTCCGTATACCTCCACGACAGCCCAAAGTGTCCATACACCTCCACGACAGCCCAAAGTGTCCGTACACCTCCACGACAGCCCAAAATGTCCATACACCTCACACGCCAAAAGTGTCCAGGACACCTCCAAGACAGCCCAAAGTGTCCGTGACACCTCCAAGACAGCCCAAAGTGTCCGTACCCCTCCACAACAGCCCAAAGTGTCCATACACCTCCACGACAGCCCAAAGTGTCCATGCACCTCCACGACAGCCCAAAGTGTCCATACACCCCACGACAGCCCAAAGTGTCCATACACCTCCACGACAGCCCAAAGTGTCCGGACACCTCCACGACAGCCCAAAGTGTCCATACACCTCCACGCCCCCCCCCCAAACACCTCCATGACAGCCCAAAGTGTCCGTGACACCTCCACGACAGCCCAAAGTGTCCATACACCTCCAAGACAGCCCAAAGTGTCCGTGACACCTCCAAGACAGCCCAAAGTGTCCGTACACCTCCAAGACAGCCTAAAGTGTCCGCATCCTCCACAACAGCCCAAAGTGTCCATACACCTCCACGACAGCCCAAAGTGTCCATGCACCTCCACGACAGCCCAAAGTGTCTACACTGACAGCCCAAAGTGTCCATACACCTCCACGACAGCCCAAAGTGTCCGTGCACCTCCACAACAGCCCAAAGTGTCTGTACACCTCCACGACAGCCCAAAGTGTCCGTACACCTCCACGACAGCCCAAAGTGTCCATGCACCTCCATGACAGCCCAAAATGTCCATACATCTCCATTTCAGCTCAAAGTGTCCATGCACCTCCACTACACCCAAAGTGCCCATATGTTGGAGGACAGATTTAGCTATTCTGGGAGTTTTGTTGTTTTGCCCACTCCCAGCTTAATCTACTTAAGTCAAGGTTCATTCTAATGAGACTCTCTTCTATGTAAACACTACTAGAGGGTGTGGCAGTTACAGAAGTCACCTTGATTGAATAACTTCTGACTTATACATCTACAAAGACTTCTATGTTTTCTAGATTGGGCACAGCCTTTATACCCACTGCACCCAACATGGGACAGTTAGAATTTACCAGGAGACTACTACCCTGGCTACGCTGAGATTATAGGAAGACTATAGGAAGGATCATACTAGTTTGCTCTAAGCAGGCGAGTGTGACCCTTTCAGTACATGAGAACAAGATACTCAGAATCACCCTGGTGCAGATAATAATAAGGACCTTGTGGGTACCATCTAGATTACATGAAGCTCATGAAGTTAAGATGTATTACTTTATATCAGCCCCCTCTCTCTCCAGTGTTTTACATAAGAGATAATCTGCAGGATTAGACCTTGGTATAACCTTTGTTTATACCTGCAATAGGGTGTGGCACTACACTCTGTTTACAGAGTTCTTTGTTGACATGCCCCTCCCGGTTGGATTTCTTTTGGTGTATATAAGGGGCTGACTTGAGGCCCCTTCGCTTTTGCCTCTTTGGGCCTTTTTAGCTCCCCAGCCTTGCGGCTTTTGGCATTTTGCTTTTGGCCTTTTGCTCCTTCTTCTAGGTAAGACTCAGCTCGGGTGAGATCCTCTCTCTTTGGTTAGGCTCTCTTGTTTGGTCTAAGTTCGGACCAGAGCTAGAGTTTGTTCATTATATTGGAGTGCTGTGGGAGAGCTTTTTGTACTATTAAAAGCCTTTTCGAACTGCACCGACTCGTGAGTTTTCATCTGTTCTCCCGGCGTCGTTTGAGGTAGAAGAGAACTTCAGCCCTGACACTGTCGGGGACCCTGGCGGTGTTCCCGACACCCATACATCTCCGGTACAGCCCAAAGTGTCCACATTCTTCCACTAGAGCCCTAATGTCCTCACACCCCTGCAACAACCCTAAAGCTTTTTCTCTTATGCTTCTCCCTCTATCCTACATTCAGTAATCTCAGTGATTCTCTCAGAGGCTGTTATTTCTTTTCATTTTCACTTGGTATTAACTCCTTAAAACTTTCTGAAAATTTTTTAATTTCTTGGGAACCTTTGCATTTCCAGAGTTTTATATGTGTTCACGACATATCCTTGTTTCTCTCTCAGCTGACCTTGCCTATAAATTCCCCGCTAATCTTTCTAGATCTTGTAAATAACATCTACCCTTCTTCCATTCTGAAACCCACGGCAGGACACCGTTACCTCTCTGGGGCCCCTAACACATTTGCTTCACTCACAAACATCCGATCCTTTAACACGCATGCTTCTCTCAAGCTGTCCCTAAATTCCTTCCCATCTCCCCCTTTACATCCAGGGATGCGAGAGGAGTAACTGAGAGGTAGGAGTGTACATTACTTACTGCCCTTGACTCCAGCCAGAGTGAGGGAATTTCAGCCAACATGGCTTGTCATGCTCTTTTCTTTACTGTTGCTCTGTCAGTACTGACCTAACAATGCATTGCTCTAGATGTCAGGACACTCCTACCAGAGCACCGCTGCTGAGAAGGATCATGAGAACGATGAAACTCTCAAACCAACTGTGTTCCACGATTCTGTAGCAGGTTTTCCTGATGTTCCACCAGACTCTCCCCTTCCCGACTCGATGTCAACTTGGCAGCACGGGAACCTCCTTACACAACCTGCCGAGAAGGACAGGTGCATAAGGCTGACCTCGGAATAAATATCAAGCACTGCCTCTAAGAAGCGCTTTAGATACACTATTGAAGGCCAACATTTCCCTGTGCCTTCCTTTTATCCAAATAATTTCCCAGACTACCACAATTATTTAGATTTATTTCAGGCATGCTGGCCTCCAAACCTGTTTTGTAGGGTTTTATGCATAAAACATTCCAGCAACATGCCCCAGGGCATCCCTCTAACGTGGCCCAGGGCATCCCACTAACACGCCCCAGGGCGTCCCTTTCCCCTGTTCCAGTGCTCATATTCCTCCTGAAGACAGGGTCTCAACTTCCGGTCACTTCAGGCATTTGTTACTCCACTACTGTTTATTGACATCCTGCACATATGCGAGATTATTGCAGTTCATATTGGTTTTCAAAAACCATTTTGACATTTTTCTGGAATTGTGATTGCTATTATTGAACTTCTGTTATAGATATTTTTCAAATTGAAGAAACACTATTAATAAAAATGTGTATAATTTAGCCATGTCAACCCAAATATCAAAATCTATAGATGACATAATGCCAAGTGACTTCAGAGCCTCATAAGCCCTATGCCCTCTACTAGCAAAACTAGATGTGCCTTGATAAAATGAACCTACCGGACAATGGCATTGCGGCTTCCTGCACTATCCTGGGGAAGATGTAGGTCATTGATCCTCCTAATATGAGGGATTTCCAGGCATTTTAATTCCCTGCTCTGTAGTAAAGTTTATAAGTTATGCTTTATCTTCAAGTCCCAATGTTTTTGCTGTGATGCATATTTATATGTTCTTATCCTTTCTGGAAACTTCTAAGCTCCTAGAAGGCTAAAACCTTATCTGTTTTACCAGCAGTTCTTAATAGCCCCTCAATATAGCTTAACATGCTTGAGGACCAGAGTATAGCACGTAAGGTGTTTGCACTGCACACAGCTGACCTGGTTTCAATACTCTGGTACCCCCATATAATTTTCCAAGCACCACCCGGAGTGATTCCTGAATGCAGAAGCAGGAGTAAGCCCTAAGCACCACGGCTGTGGTGCTAAATAAAAAATAAAAAAGTAAATAAAATGCTACATAGAGTTGACTTAGAATGAAGTACTTTCCCTAAAAAGATCTCTAAAATCCACTTGGCAATAACAATAATCTTATTGTTTGAAAAGTCAACTATCTATGCATTCTATAATTTACACAACTGGTAAAAAAAAGAAATAAACAAGATGAATTTAAAAAGAAACATGGTTTTATTTACATCATATTATAATACAGTTAACATGGCCTTCTATGTAAATCTGTATTCATTATACTAAAATAATTACTTTCTATCTAAATATATTTATACATTTAGTAGAATGAAATATTTTATAAAACACTACGCAATTTTATAAGAGCCTATGACCAAATATTGACTACAAGATTATTGCTGCCAGCAAAGATCTATGGAAAAAGTAGAATAATTTGGAAATTAAACGGAACATTTTTCACATTAAATTAAGTTTGAGGGTGGCTCCTGGGATATTACAGAGGGTCGGGTTCTTGCCTTCACACATCAACCGAGGCTATATCCTTGGCATCCGGTATGTCCCCTGAGCCCCAGGAGAGATTCCTGAGCAGAGACAAGAGTCAGACTGAGCACCACGAGCTGTGGCCTCCAAAGCAAACCAATGAATTAAAGTTCCAGGATTTACAATTGTGTGTTTGTGTACGCCTGCCACATGGCGCTCAGAGGTTTCTGCTGACTCAGGAATCACTCACGGCAGTGCTAGCGGAACCATATGTGGGACCTCCGTTGTGCCAAGACTCAAACCAGACTGGCATCCTGCAAGACAAGCATCATAGCCCCTGTACTATTCCTCCAGCCACTTTAGAATAGATCTTAATCTTAAAAAAAAATTGAATCTTAGAAACAAATTTGTCCTCCTCAAATACAATAACCAGAGAAGAATGCTATTCTTTTGATCAAGATTTTTATAGGTAGGATTTATTTTTGTCAATCGTGAGTGTGTGTGGGGTTGTGTGTATGAGTGGAGCGTGATGCGTGTGTGTGTGTGTGTGTGATATGTAGTGCGTGTGCTTGTAGTGACATTTACCTAGTGATGCCCGGAGGGCTAGTCCTGTCTCTGTGCTTCAGGGTCACTTCTGGGGAAACCATATGTCAAAGCGGGATCTGCCTAATGCAAGGCAATCACACCCTGTACTCTCTCCAAACCCCATTTACCAGTTTTAAAATTAAATATCTTAAGACTAAGACAAGAACAATTATTTTATATCCGAATTATAAAGTAACATTTTTATTTGAAACACAGTTCCATAAATATTGCCCTTACGATTGATCACACTTCAGAGTTCTCTCTTATTTTGAGGCAAAAGTGCTCAACCGACTCTAGTGTGGCTTTTCTGTAAAGTTACATCCCAAGAGACATCTTACCTAGCTGGTTAGCAACATTATGTCTCTTTAAAAACCTGTTAATTAAATGTAAACATAACAGAACCTCTTAAACATTTTAATGGGTTCCCATGGGTAAATACTATTACTTTTGGGTGTTTTCAGTAACTTGCGCCGGGATGAATTACATAAAGTCTGTCCTTGATTTCATCATGTTAAAATTATGCTCTCAAAAATGAAGCATTTACATCTTCCAAGAAGCCTTTACCCATTAATAAAAATATAACCGCTATAATTAAGATATTTGGTGGGAAATTATTTATTTGAAAATATTCTAAATTCTATAAAACAGAGGTTTTGTTTTCTTGCAAAAATTTTAAAAAAGACAAAAAAAGTTACAAAGAAGCTTGCTATTGCATTCAGTTAAAATTTGTAGTTGTTTCTAGTAAGTCTAGTGAGATAAACTCAGAATATTTGGGGAGGGCAGTTGCTTCCTCCTGGCAAATTAAACAAAATCTATTATTTTAAGGAAAGGATATCTTTCTCACAAGCTAATCTTGATTGTGTAATTTAAACCAAGAAAATCAGATGTGTATTCATAATTTTACAGATTACCAAGATATGTGGAAATTTGTAGAGAGTGAAAAACTGTATCAGGTCTAGGAAAAGACTCAAGTCTAGAAAGACGAAAATGGTGAAAAGAATTAAAGAAACACATGACTTAAAAGAACACATGAACACCCTTAAGAGGGTGGAGAAGACGAAAAAGAGGCAACCAATAAACCCGTTAGGAAAGTGACAGTTATACAGGGGAAAGGATTAATGTGCCCGAGACAACAATTATTACAGCATTCATCTTCAGTAAAAGCACAAATATCTGAACTACCAAGACTTCCTTTAATTTGATTTCTTCTGTCTTCAGATCTCAGAAACATCTCTGGTTGCCAAATGCTGCTCTAAACTTCCACGGTTCCAGCTCAGTACTGGAACCATGATTCAGCAAGACCCAGGAAGCACCATTTGCAATGTAAATAAATCAAGCTCCCTTTTTTTAAACTTTTTTTTTTTTGCTTTTTGGGTCACACCCAGTGATAGTTAGGGGTTACTCCTGGTTCTGTACTCAGGAATTACTCCTGACAGAGCTCAGGGACCAAATGGGATGCCAGGGCTAGACCTGGGATGGGCCACGTACAAGGCAAATGCCCTACCCACTGTGCTATTCTTACGTCCCCGTTTTTTGCTTTTCTTAAAACCTACTTTGTTTTGTTCTCCATAACCCAAATCACTTATTGACCTTCTTTATAATTATAGATTTATTTGGGCAAGGAAAATTGCTGGTTTTTATTGATTAAGCCTGAATCTGGCTATGAAGGTATTTGATGATTATCTAAACTAAAAATTGTCACTTGTCTTCCCATTGTTCATGGATTAGCTCAAGCAGGCGCCAGTAAAGTCTCCATTCATTGGGAATGAGGTCCATTATTGTTACTGTTTTTGGCATATCAAATACACCATGGGTAGCTTGCCATGCTCTGCCATGGCTCTGGATTCCTCCAGGGGGCCCAGTCTTTTTCTATGTCAGACCATCAACCATCCAGGGCCCATGGGGCAGAGCCCTGGGTGTAGACAAGCCTGTCTCCTGTCTGCCACCTGCTGATGCAGCCGGGCACTGCAGCCACACCTGCAACACCTCAAGGGGCAGGAATCTGTGTTCATAATGAACATAATTCTATGTTCACCATTTTTCTAATCTAGAATGCAATCATTTTTGTTCAGACATATAAGTATATGATCCATCTGAGTTAACTTTTTATGGTGTGATTATTAAGTGAACAAAAGTGAAAGTTATAAATGGACCTTTGGACCCTAATGGACCACAGCTGCTCAAAACAACACAATTCAAAGGTGGTTGTTCTTAGTAAATTTTTAAAAAATTTATTTTTTATTCAAAAGTTTTATTGAAATAGAACATACATGCAGCATAGAATATGGCAATTAAGTATAGACATTTATTCATATGGATAAGATATTTAAAAGAGTCATGATTTACATATTAAAGAGTTCTCACGTTACAGAGGAGACTAGTTATAAGATGTCAAAATGTACATAAGATCCCAGAGAGAGCTGAGGGTAGGTCAAATCCAGGGCCTTAGATGTTTGTCTAAGTACAAGTTTGTTTAATGCAAGTGCTCTAGTATGGCAAATAGGGCATTTGCCTTGCAGGCAGCCTACCCAGGTTCAATCCCCAGGGCAGCATATGGTCTGGAGGCTTCCGGGAGCGATGCCTGAGTGCCGAGCCAGAGGCAAGCCTTGAGGACAGACAAGCAGGTGCAGCCCCCAAACAAACAAAAAAAAAGTATACTTTTAAGGTAAATTTCAAGTCAATTCTGAAAATAACCCTGAAAAATTCTAGTAGTAAGTTCAACAGGCAGCAAGTAAAACACAGTGATGAAGGTCCCAGGCTGAGATCAGGTGCACGGGATGTTCGGTACCACCTTAGATACTTCTTGTCGACTCTCAAATTTCAGTGAGCGTAAAGATGCCCCTAAGGTCTTGTGGCTCACTCTAGGGATTGTCACTGATTTGTGCTGTTTTTAGTCAATGTGCGGCTCCAAAGTCAATGTTAAGGCTAACTCAAGTTTCACCGGAGAAGCAAGTGAGATTACGACTTCAGTAAGTGGAGAAAAGACCAGGGGGCGTATCCCTTATATCACCTATGACTCCCTTTCTTCTTTCAGCTTGAGACGTTTAGGAAATTTAGAACCCTCGAAGATGTACCGGGAGGTGAAATCCCAAGACACCAAGGGAAGGACGAATTCTGGAACTGGCTGTCATGAGTCACCAGTTTCCTGAGAGTGAGTGAGTAGCTTCAACTTTTGACAGAACAATCGTATCTATCTTAACAATGCAGCGGAACTGGGAATGTGCACTAAGGCTCTAAAATGAGATACATGAACAGTCTACACTCATGGGATTTACGGTATCACACACTGACACTGCAGATTACCTTTATACATGCAGCAACTAAAGCTAAGGAGGCTCCACGGACCTTCCCTTAGTTATGGAATCATGGTTATATCAAGCACAGAAGGCCTTATTTTTGCTGAGCAATGATGGAAAGGATTAGGCTTTACGGTAAAAACCAAACAAGCAAAGGTACATTAGATACGGTCTCACTCTTTCTCTTACCATCTGTGAAACAGGCCTCTGGCTCATCCGGGTTCACAGGTTCAACCACTGCTTCTTCTCCTTCTCCAGGCAGAGGGTTATCGACTGTGCTACATTCAGAGGAACTCGACCGGTTGTGTCTCTAAAAAGAAAGTCATCGCCCACACCAAACAGTTCATTTAAGGTTCATGCAAATCTCGCACTTAGTGCACTTAATAATTAGGTCATGCACGGTGTAATGAAATAAGACTCACAATATGACTGTCAGAACATAGACACACACACACACACACACCAATTAACCTGTCAATGTATCCCACTCTATCTTTCTATCTACACATCCTGTGAAAAATCATTTAATCACGTTATGCTAGCAAGCAATTATTTAATCAAAATTAGCATAAGGTGATATCATTATGCAAATCATAACATTAGCAAAGCACTGGGAACATTTTAATTTTTTTCCATATAAATTTGTGTATGTTAATATTTATTTTAGTACAACCAAAACTGTCACAGTTATGATAGACAGGAGCCCAAATGCCAAAGAGTAACAATTAAGAGCAGAAAAACTTAGAAAAACTCTTAAAAATGAAATTCCAATATATTTTTCCATTATGATTTAAGGAATATGCAACAGGATAATATAGATAGAATGCCTGAAATATTGAGTTACCGTCAAAATGTGAAAGACCAAGCAATTATCTCAGTCAACACCACCCTTTCTAACCATAAGATTTCAGCAGAGACTAGAAAAGACTAAAGTATGATTTATAATGTGAGAGATAGTGGCTACTGATGTGAGCATCACATGCAAAGTCTGAAACGAAGATTCAATGAAATTAAACATGGCACTAACATGTGAGAAGGATGAACGTATGTCATTATGATCAGGCAATTGATCACATGACAAAAAGATTTTCCCAGTCAGAACTTTATGATCAAACACAACATTTACACACATACACATACACAGAATACTTATGAAAAAATACATACAGCAATTGTAGCAAAATTTTGCCCAATTTTCCTACTATTGTTTCATAAGACATAAAGCAGAATATCTATGGAAAAGGTCAATTTTTGTTTTCATTTACTAAAGGACATGAGTATATAAAACTAATGATTACAGCTTAATTACTTAGAATGCAAGTGCTAAAAATGAGGAAATACTTCTTTTAACTTCATGCATCAATCTATTAATTTACATAAATATTATAGGTCCAATCTATATTTCAAATATTTAATTAAGGCATAATACAAGCAAAAATTTTATACTTATAGCAAAATATGAATATCTTATAATAAAAATAAGTTTTGTAGCATACTGGCTAAAAGGAATTATTGCTACAAGGTCAAAGCATTTTACAATCTCAGGATCAACTATGACAGAATGAAATTCCGTTTACAAAGCAGACTATGTTATGCAAATTAGTTTCACTTGATCACTTGACTAGATCATCGATTACTTGAGCGGGCACCAGTAACATCTCCATATGTCCTGGTACATGCAAGATAGCCCAAGGGCATCTGCCCTCTCCAGGAACATAAAGAGCCTCAAACCATTCCTTCAGGTCATGGGAATGAGGTCTATAATTGTTACTGGTATTTGGCACATCAAATACGACACAGGTAGCTTGCCAGGCTCTGCCGTGCGGGAGGGATAGTCTTGTAGTCACCTCAAAACTTGAGCATTTATTGATGAACCGCATAGTTTAAAAATTAAAAATGTAGATAATAAAATGAACATAACTCCTTAAGACCTCTGTCTCTAAAGTATAGGTATTTTCTTGAAAGAATGGAACAATTTAATTAGTGAGATATCCTGTTGCACCAAAACCATAAAAACTAATTTAAAGTATGGTAATTGAAAGACTACAATTATTTGATGCCCTTAATTATTTTTTGAAATACATTTATTTTGTTTTATTCTTATATTAAAGTCAGTTTTAATCTTTATGTATTTTATCATAGTCACTGTGATTCACAATTTTACAACAGTAAAACAGATTCATTTGTGCAACACATCCCAACACCACACCCATGCAACATCCCAACATCACACTCATCCAGTGTGTTCATGCATACAACATTCCAACATCAAACCCATCCAGTGTGTTCATGTGTACAACATCCCAAACTCACACCCACTAGTGTGTTCATGCATACAACATACCAACATAATACCCATCCTGTGTGTACATGCATACAACATTGCAACATCACACCCATCCAGTATGTTCATGTGTGCAAAATCCCAATATCACATCATCCAGTGTGTTCATGCATACAACATTCCAACATCACACCCATGCAGTGTGTTCATGCATACAGCATCCCAACATCACACCCATCCAGTGTGTTCACACATGCAAAATCCCAACACCACACCCATCCAGTGTGTTCATGTGTACAACATCCCAAAACTCACACCCACTAGTGTGTTCATGCATACAACATCCCAACATAATAACCATCCTGTGTGTACATGCATACAACATTGCAACATCACACCTATCCAGTATGTTCATGTGTGCAAAATCCCAATATCACATCCATCCGGTGTGTTCATGCATACAACATTCCAACATCACACCCATGCAGTGTATTCATGCATACAGCATTCTAACATCACACCCATTCAGTGTGTTTATGAGTACAACATCCCAACATGACACCATCCAGTGTGTTCATGCATGCAAAAATCCCAACATCACACCCACAAGTGTGTTCACACATGCAAAATCCCAACATCACACCCCTCCAGTGTGTTCATGCATGCAAAATCCCAACATCACACCCATCCAGTGTGTTCATATGTACAACATCCTAACACCATACCCACCAGAGTGTTCATACGTGCAACATCCCAACATCACACCCATCCAGTGTGTTCACAAATGCAAAATCCCAACATCACACCAACCAGTGTGTTCATGCATGCAACACCCAACACCACCCCCATCCAGTGTGTTCATGCATACAACATACCAACACCATACCCACCAATGTGTTCATACATGCAACATCCCAACATCACACCCATCCAGTGTGTTCACACATGCAAAATTCCAACATCACTCCAACCAGTGTGTTCATGCATGCAAAACCCAACACCACACCCATTCAGTGTGTTCAAGCATGCAACATCCCAACACCATACCCACCAGTGTGTTCATATGTGCAACATCCCAACATCACAACCATCCAGTGTGTTCACACATGCAAAATCCCAACATCACACCAACCAGTGTGTTCATGAAGCAACACCCAACACCACACCCATTCA
Source organism: Cryptotis parvus (assembly GCA_021461705.1). Lineage (NCBI taxonomy): Eukaryota > Metazoa > Chordata > Mammalia > Eulipotyphla > Soricidae > Cryptotis > Cryptotis parvus. The sequence goes on from JAJIBD010008699.1 coordinate 14,781, forward strand.
GTGTGTTCAAGCATGCAACATCCCAACACCACACCCACCAGTGTGTTCACGCATGCAATATCCCAACACCACACCCACCAGTGTGTTCACACATGCAAAATCCAACACCACACCCATTCAGTGTGTTCAAGCATGCAACATCCCAACACCACACCCACCAGTGTGTTCACGCATGCAAAATCCCAACATCACACCAACCAGTGTGCTGATGCATGCAACATCCCAGCACCACACCCATCCAGAGTGTTCACTTCTGTGGCCCACTGTTTCAGGGTCCTCCTTCATCTTCTCTCCTAACCTACCTCCCAATGGTAAGTGGGAATTGAAAGACAAGGTTATAAGTTTAAGATTCTCCAGAGATGGGACCAAGTGTTTCACCCCAGATGAAGAATGATTAGCTTACATTTTAGAACAAAACAGTGAGAGAAGCACTGACATGTTTCTGTGCCTATACAAAATAGGCTCTTCTGTTTATCAAAATACTGAAAACTAGTACTTTTTTAAAAACGTTTCTAACATGCAAAATCCTAACTTGGACTAGATTAAAGGAAACAGCTTCAAATGTAATACCTGGTTGTCTCACTGTTTGAACAAACATTAACAAAGAAGGCTAATGAAAAAATTAATTTGTAAGCAACAACAAAAAATAAGATCAAACATATATTGCCGTTGAAACCATTTTATATAGGCCTTATGGCAATTTTTGTCAATTAAATCCAAATTTTGGCTTATATATGATATAACAATAGTTATTTAGGGGCCGGAGTGATAGCCCAGCAGTAGGGCATTTGCCTTGCACGCGGCTGGCTCAAGCCTGTCCGGGTTCGATCCCCGGCATCCCATATGGTCCCCTGAGCACCGCCAGAAGTAATTCCTGAGTGCAGAGCCAGGACTAACCCCTGAGCATTGCCGGGTGTGACTCAAAGAGCAAAAAAAAAAAAGTTATTTAATATGATTTCTACTAAAACATAAGTTATAAAAATTTTTAACATAGGTTTATTTTTTATCACAAGCCATATCGAGGCATTTTTGTAAATTTAATGTTTAAATTAGTTTATAAATTCCTGGGAAAATTTGTAAACTTTTCCTGGGAAATTCATCTCAATTCAGAGTAAACGGGAAGTTTTGTTAACAGTTTCAAGAATAGCATGCCTTTAAATAGAAAGGCTAATGTCCAAGATAAGTTTGCTGTTTAAGAAAAATTATCCAATATTTCATTCTTACTTAGTAGATGTGAATAGGTCTATGATCATTTTGTTCTTATAAACTCGGTCACTGATTGTGTAGTTTCCTTTCTTGATCAAGCCAGGTTTGATCCCTGGTGCCACATATGTCCCCTGAACCCAGCCAGGAGTGACCCTGAGCACAGAGCCAGAGTAAGCCCTAAGCACCTCTGGGTGTTGGACAGAAACAAACAGAAACAAATGAATGGATAAATACATAAAACCTATGTAGAAAGACATTCAGTGGTTAAGACTGTGGTGACAGGAAACGCTCTAGGGCCAGAGACGGAGAACACTTGCAAGCAGCTGACCCTGGTTTGGTTCTGGTGTACCTCGCGCACACCACGTATCACCAGCATATTCCTGGAGGCCCCAGAGCCTGTGTGCCGAGTCGGCACTGATCCAGGTCCTCTGGCACCGAGCGCTGATCTGGTGACAGAACGGGTGGTGAATCCTTCTTCCCCAAACAAATGCTTTATGATCTTGCAGGGCTCTTCTTTTTGACAGATGTGACAGTGTTTTCTAAACACTCCATACGGGTACAAAGTGTGAAAAACAGCTGTCATATTTGAAATTGTCCTGAACTGATTACCTCAATTGAATACTAAAATTTCCTGCGATCGGCATCCACATTTGTAAGCTATTCTACACTAGTATGGATGGTGGCTAATAATTTGTCATTCTTGTTACTAGAGCTTATAAAGTAGGTTTTCTAGTAACTTGAAAATCTGGCACGCTAAAAGAGAAAATCAGTCAATATATAGGCCATTTAGCAACCTTGTCAAGGACTTAGATCTAATTCTGCAAAAACCTGTTCTTTTCTAATATGCATGGATGGTAGTAAAACATACAACAAATGCTACATTGGTTATTTTTTGTTTGTTGGGGTTTGGAGGGTTGGGGAACACCCAAGGGCACTCAGTGGTCACTCCTGGCAACACTGGGGGTCATCTGAGATGCTGAGAATCAACCCAGGTCGCCCGTGCAGGGCAAGTGTCCTCCTACTGTCGTAACCTCTGACCCCAAGAAACGCTACATTTACAGACACATTTCACACAAGAAAGTATGTGTGAGGAATGAAACCCAGAACGGCTGCTTCACTCAGCCATCAAGGACAGCAAGAAGGTTGAGAGATCAAGTGGAAAGACAGGGGCGGGAGAGGAGCAGACAGTTCCGGAGACACAGTGAAAAACTGGGTCCATGGGATAACCATTAGGTAACAGATTTAAAAAATTAGTATCAACCATTAATAAGGTGACCAAATCAACATCATCCACCAATAAAGTCACTGTTTTTGTTTTGGATTGCTTTTATCTAATCAAAGGCCATACCTGGCTGGACTGGGGCTTAATCCTGGCTTTGAGCTCAGGGTCTATTCAGATGGGGCTTAGGCGACTATGTGGTGTATAAGGATCTGAACTCTGAGCTCAGGGTCCATTCAGGTGGGGCTTAGGCGATCATGCGGTGTATAAAGATCTGAACTCTCTGAGCTCAGGGTTCCATTCAGGTGGGGCTTAGGCGATCATGTGCTGTATAAGGATCTGAACTCTCTGAGCTCAGGGTCCATTCAGGTGGGGCTTAGGCGATCATGTGGTGTATAAGGATCTGAACTCTCTGAGCTCAGGGTCCATTCAGGTGGGGCTTAGGAGATCATGCGGTGTATAAAGATCTGAACTCTCTGAGCTCAGGTGGGGCTTAGGCGATCATGCGGTGTATAAGGATCTGAACTCTCTGAGCTCAGGGTCCATTCAGGTGGGGCTTGGCGATCATGTGCTGTATAAGGATCTGAACTCTCTGAGCTCAGGGTCCATTCAGATGGGGCTTAGGCGACTATGCGGTGTATAAAGATCCGAACTCTCTGAGCTCAGGGTCCATTCAGGTGGGGCTTAGGGGACCATGCAGTGTATGAGGACCTGAACCCACGTCAGGCTGTGCAAGGGAAGTGCCCTTCCCACCATACTTTGAGTCTGGCCCAGACCTTTTAGTTATATAGCATATTTGTGGATTGTAGAAACAGTGAGGGCCCTGAATAAAATACTAAAGTTCAAAACAAAGATTAAATGCGCTGTAAATGAGAAGGTTTCCAAAGATAGCTACTCTGTGTTGCGCAGACGTGCCATATTTCCCAAGTTTGTACTATTATAGGGTAACTAAAATCTAAACAGTTTTGTTGCTTTAGAAAAAAACATACGATCCTTTCCCTTATAATTGTTGAGGATTTTAATTTTTTTGCTCTTTTTATCCCCTTCTCTCCAAATAAAAAGCAAACTACCTTCTTTCATTCCGCCTTATAAAAACTGCACGCCTCCTCTGATACTACCGTCTGTGCTTTTCCATTTTGAGAGTCACGGTACGAGTTACTTTACTCGATTTAGCTTTCTATCCCCTCTAGAGGTGCATCCAGCTCTTTCAGTGTCCTAAATGCTAGCCTCGGTCTCTCAGAACGCCTTATTTTGACGGTATACTTCCTGTTTAAAACTACCCCTGAGGAAAGTGTCCTCTGGTAAAGGATTGGTGTTGGGACTCAGACATAAATACCTCTGTAAATCACAGTGGCTCAATATATTAAACATTTTAAATATATAAATAATAGCATGCATCTCATGTTTTATTGTATCTTATTTTAACAGTCATTTGGTAAAAACTAATAATTTAAAAATTAGAAAAATAGTTCTTTCTGGGTTTTGATGTCTTTTACCTTTAAAATTAATTTCAAGCAAAATGCAAGCGCAGTATATGTGCTAGCATTATTATTCCTGGGGTTTTGATGTCATAATTGCATACCATAAGACAATTATGCAAATGTTCCAACAATAACAGAAAAACTAAAGATATAAAATGGGTTATGAAACAGGCAAGATTCTCATTTTTCCACCCCTACCCCAAGAAATTAGAGTTCGGCAATTTAACAAGCTATATTAAAAGTCAATAAAAAATTGGTGTTACTATCCAGCTATGACCACTTAAGATTTTTTACACACTGAACGCAGTCCTGGCTAGCTCCGGAAGCTGAACACTCCACTTGCTACGCGCGCAATCAGAAAGCCACCCGAGCACGAGACTCACTTTTCTTACCTGCTATAGCATCGGTCCATTGCTATCCCATGACTTTGTTTATCTGAAATATTCCTCTTATTAAAGGGTTATTTTCCTGGATTTAAATATGGCTTTATATTTTTTAGTTTTATTGGGAAATAACTGGCATGAATGTAAGATTGAGAAGCTGATTTTTTGATACACGCACACATAGCGAAATATTTACTAGTACAAGCCTAGGTAAAACATCCTTTTGCCCACATAATTGCTATTTTTGGTGCTATTGTTGAAGCGAAAAAATTATAGTTATGCTGTGATAGCGATAAATGTGACAATTTAATGCACTGGTGAAATATAAGTCTTGATTCATTTAGGAGAAATTCAAAGGCTTTTAAACATTGCTTCAATGGCTTCTCTATCATTCTATATCTTATTTTTATAATCCACCCAATATGAAACTATGGATCATGCACATAAAATCACATAAGAACACAAGACATAGGTTGGGGGATTCATCAAGAGAATCACAGAAGTTGATGAAGCTCCCCAGTGACACGTAGTGACATCAATTCATCTATCAAACAGTTGCATGTTCTTATTTTAGTGCAATGAGTCAGGCAGAAAGATTTTATAGCTGAACAGCATGCATAGCACTGAAAAAATATGTATGATTTTTTTAGGTAACCTGTAAAAGTGGTCACATATGTCTCTGACTGGTTAAAAGCATAGAGATGCATTCTTGATAGGTCCAGTTTGATTTTACCCCTGTGAGAAGTAAGAAGGTTAGGCACCGAAGTTTAGAAATGTAGCAAAATAGAAGAGCTTAGTTAACAGATTAAAAACATATGCCTTTAAGCTAAATGTACTATACACCAATATATGCTTTAAATAAAAGTATTATGGTCAATGAAAAATATATTTGCATTATATAATAAGATTATCATTCAACATTGATTTAAAAATTCACTTCACTTGATCACTTGACTTCCCGTAGATCATCGATTACTCAAGCAGGCACCAGTAACATCTCCATATGTCCTGGCACATGCAAGATAGTCCAAGGACATCTGTCCGCCTCCAGGAACATAAAGAGCCTTAAACCATTCCTTCAGGTCATGGGAATGAGGTCTACAATTGTTACTGGTATTTGGCATGTCAAATACGACACGGGTACGGGTAGCTTGCCAGGCTCTGCCATGCGGGTGGGATATTCTTGTAGTCACCTCAAAACTCGAGCATTTATTGATGAACCGCATTAGCTAAAATTATATGTCTGTTACTAGGAGATACATTTTAAATACTACTATTTGAAAACGCAGCTTTTTCATATTATCTGTTTTTTATAACTAGCATTTAAAAATAAATCACTCTGAATATTGAAATGGGCAGAAATAGATCTTTTAAAAAAAAGACATGCTAAATTTAGCATTTCTTGATTTACTTTTTATTATATTTAATTTGATGTTTCAACAGGATTAAAGGAATGTTTCAGCCTTTCAAAGTGTAAAGAATAAGAAACATTGATTTGAATATGTCTGACACATTTATTTTCAGACACATGAAAATATAGTAAAGATGGAAGATTTTTAAATAATTTGAAGCCAACTGCAAAAAATGGAATTGTATAATTAAAATTCTATAGTAATGTTTTTAAATAATCTACGTAACTTTTCTCAATTACTAATAACTGCGGACTTGTTTTTAAATAGGCATTTATTTGATTATTTGATAATTGATCTTCATGACAATTCTCTTTTGCATATACTGGGGGTGGTGGGATGGGGAATATGTTTGTAAAATGCAAAGATCACAGAGTTTGTATTTTCTATGTCAGAGCTAGATGTGAAGGCAGTCGTTCTGTCTCCAAAGGTCACCAGGTCACATTTATTTTGGGGAGAGAGGTGCGTAGGTTGTACCCAGTGGTGCTCAAGACTTTCCGCCTTCTGTGGTGCTGGGGGCCATATGTGGGGTTGCAGATTGAATCAGGGTCTGCAGCATGAGCAAGTACCCTAAACCCTATACTGTCTCTCTGCCCCGAGAGTTCATTCCTTAACTATACTGCAAAGTAATAACCTGAAGAGTGACCTACATGTATTAAATCGGACCTTGGTTTGCCCCACTGAGAAAGGAATTCAAGACTATGACACTGTGTCTCAAAAAAAATCTCAGACAAAAAAAATTTAAAACCAAGTTGCAAAGGGGAAAATAGACAGTTAAAACCTGAAAGTATCACGATGAGGTGTTCGGGGTCACATCGAACACCTGAAGAATCTGCCGTTGGTACTCATCAATACACTAGCTCGGCTCTTCACATGCTACCTGTCCGAATGCAAGGTGCCCTCCCATGGAAAACCAGCAGGACAGTTCAACTGTTCAAGAAGGGAGACATTCACGACATCGGCAACTATCGCCCCATCTGCCTGTTGTCCGTCATCTACAAGCTGTTTACACGAGTCATCCTGAACAGGATTAGCAGAACACTACATGAAGGACAACCATGCGAGCAAGCAGGCTTCCGGAAAGGATTCAGCACAATCGACCATATCCACACAGTAACCAAGCTCATAGAGGTTTGTAGGGGAGTACAAGATGCCACTCTATCTCACTTCATTGATTTACAGAAAGCCTTTGATTCTGTGGAGACTGAAGCAGTCATCGAAGCCCTAGCCAAACAGGATGTTCAAATCCAATACATCAAGATGCTTTGTGAGCTGTATTACGGATTCACCACCAGGATTTCACCATTCTACAAAGAAGTGATCATTAATGTGAAAAGAGGGGTTCAACAGGGTGATACCATTTCACCACAACTCTTCAGCGCCACCCCTCGAGAACATCATGCAACAATTAGAATGGGAAGGAATGGGAGTGAAGATAGATGGTCGGCAACTACACCACCTCCACTTCGCTGATGACATCGCTCCAATAACACCAAACATTAGCCAAGCGGCACAAATGCTGGCTGACTTCGACCGAGAATGTGGAAAGATAGGTCTACAGCTGAATCTGAAGAAAACTATGTTCATGAGAAATGAACTAGTTCCAGAGGCCCCATTCACTCTCAATGGAACAAACATCTCTGAGTGCCGCAGTTATGTGTACCTAGGTCGAGAAGTCAACATGATGAACGACCTAAAAACCTGAGCTGTGCAGGAGGAAGAGAGCGGCATGGAATGCCTTCACAGGCATCGAAGAAATAGCTAAAAGGACAAAGAACCCTCCGGCTCCAGGCACATCTCTTTGACTCCACTGTTCTCCGTGCATTAACATATGCCTCAGAGACCTGGGCCCTACGAAAGCAGGATGAGAATGCTATTCGGGTCCCCCAGAGAGGCATCGAAAGAGCTATGCTTGGAATATCACATCTCACTCAAGTGAGTGAAGGAATCCGGAGTTCTGACCTCCATCGCTATTCCAGAATCAGGGACGCTGTCTCATTTGCCAAGGCATCGAAATCAGATGGGCTGGACATGTAATGCGATTTGGAGACAACCGCTGGACTAGAGCGGTTACCGACTGGATCCCACGGGATGTAAAAAGATCACGTGGTCGCCCACCTACAGGATGGTCAGACTTCCTTGTTAAGACCCTGAAGGAACGGTTTGAGGCTCTTCATATTCCTGAATCAACCAGATGCCATTGGGCTACATTAGCACGTGATAGGGTCCAATGGAAATGTTACTGGTGCCCGCTCGAGCAAATCGATGAATAACGGGATTCAAGTGATCAAGTGATATATATATATATATATATATATATATATATATATATATGTGTGTGTGTGTGTGTGTGTGTGTGTGTGTGTGTGTGTGTGTGTTTATCTCAATGAGTTTATCTATCATTTAAAAAATTAAAATGCAAGGCTAAATACTAACTCCAGGAAAAAGCAAGTAATTACATGGGGTTCAAAGTAAAGAGAGAGAGCACATATCTGATTGGAGAAAAATGGAAGGATAGAAGCGCTACCACTTTTGATGAATCTGAATGCTTTGCTCAGCATTTTACAAGGATGGATTCGTATAACTCTCATCCAACCCTAGATGAAATGTCTAATCACTGTACACAAGAAAAACCTTAGCACTCTATCTTAAAGGACAGATATGTATACATGCAGACATATATTTATATATGTCACTTGTCATGCACACACACACACACACACACACACACACACACATATATATATATATATATATATATATATATATATATAATTTTTATCAAAGAAGGAACTCCCCAAGCAAAGCCATACAGATAGTGAGTAATTGTGGCTTAGAAGGAAACTGGCGTATACAGCTAGTGGGGTTGGCGGTGAGCACTAGAGACAGATGGCCAAAGCTGATCACGGCCCGGTCATAAGTTTGGTATTTCAGAGACAAGAAATGGTTCTGAAGAATAACCTGATAAGGTGAAACCTGAATGAAATTATGACGACTAAAGAACCGGAAAATGGAAGCAGAGGGACCAGCTGAGATTCCGCTTTGGATAGGTGCAGGCACGGAGGGCAGGGCCCAGGTAGAGGTGGAGAGAATCTGGGATCCTGCTTGGATAGGTGCAGGCACGGAGGGGGCAGGGCCCAGGCAGAGGTGGAGAGAATCTGGGATCCTGATTGGATAGGGGCAGGTATGGAGGGGCAGGGCCCAGGCAGAGGTGGAGAGAATCTGGGATCCTGCTTGGATAGGTGCAGGCATGGAGGGGCAGGGCCCAGGCTGAGGCAGAGACTCTGGGATCCCGCTTGGATAGGAGCAGGTATGGAGGAGCAGGGCCCAGGCAGAGGCGGAGAGAATCTGGGATCCTGCTTGGATAGGAGCAGGTATGGAGGGGCAGGGCCCAGGCTGAGGCAGAGACTCTGGGATCCCACTTGGACAGGTGCAGGTATGGAGGGGCAGGGGCCAGGCTGAGGCAGAGAGAATCTGGGATCCCGCTTGGACAGGTGCAGGCACAGAGGGGCAGGGCCCAGGCTGAGGCAGAGACTCTGGGATCCCACTTGGATAGGAGCAGGTATGGAGGGGCAGGGCCCAGGCTGAGGCAGAGACTCTGGGGATCCCGCTTGGATAGGAGCAGGTATGGAGGGGCAGGGGCCAGGCTGAGGCGGAGAGAATCTGGGATCCTGCTTGGACAGGTGCAGGCACAGAGGGGCAGGGCCCAGGCTGAGGCGGAGAGAATCTGGGGATCCCGCTTGCATAGGAGCAGGTATGGAGGGGCAGGGGCCAGGCTGAGGCAGAGACTCTGGGGATCTCACTTGGATAGGTGCAGGCACAGAGGGGCAGGGCCCAGGCTAAGGCAAAGAGACTCTGGGATCCTGCTTGGACAGGTGCAGGCACAGAGGGCAGGGCCCAGGCTGAGGCAGAGAGACTCTGGGATCCCGCTTTGACAGGTGCAGGTATGGAGAGGCAGGGCCCAGACCAAGAAGAGACCCCTGCAGCGCTAACAGATGTACGGACGCGCCCGCGAGACTGGCCCCGTGAATGTCACAAACCATGAATAAAGGCAGCGAGGAAGAGAAGATATTGGAGCTTTCAAACAGAGTGACCAGCACTAGCTCAGTGACGAGTGAGTAGGTAAAATCTTACCAAATAAACCTTCAGGAACCTGTTTCTTAACTACCCTGACCAAGCAGAGCCATCAGTAGACAACATGAGAATTCATGACAGCGAAAATCGGAAATTTTGATTCACGCACGCCAACTTTATAATACGGAAACCGAGGGTCTGAAACAATCTTACCCCTTTGCTGTAATAGCTGTCGGAATCACTGCTCAGGTCTTCGGTATTTATGTTTTCCAGATCCGATTCTCCGGGAGCGATGGGTACCGTGACTGTGAGGCTAGGGTTGTGAATGAACGACTGACCGTCACTCTCCTCCACGGAGTATCTGTCCATGCTGCCTTCGGCCGCACATTTTATCCCTTTCCTTGTGGAAATGGTGATCGCTGTTCATTTCAGCCAGTGTGCGATTAGAAATAGAGTTTTCCTTCATAATATTTGGATCTTTTGCTGATTTTATATCTTTGGAAATCTTTGGCTTTTTTGCAAATGCTTTGAGAATAAGCTCCCGTGAGAGTCTGTTTGACAAAATTCACTCCCTTCTTTATTCTGGCCACTGCGATCTGGAGGTTGTTGGCATCGGTATCTTCATCAAGTGGTGTGAGATTGTCGGAACTGAACGAGCTCAGTAATAAAGCCAGAAAGAGGTTCAGTACCTAGATCGGGAGGGAGACGAGAGTGGAGAATATGGCAGAAAGCAACAGAATCACATACTTTAAAGAAATACAGGTCAATAGACAAACCAACGCCAAAATCAACGTGCTCCTATACACATTGCTAAGAAGGCACAGCAGGAGCAGAAGCAGAAGAGCAGCCTAGAGCCCGTGAAATGGGGGAAGGGGCCGAGGTCACCCAGACCATGAAGCAGTCGGCAGAAGAGAAGGCCCTCACCGGGATCTCTGTGTCATTTCTGAGCTTCTTCTACCATAAAAACCATGGGTCAAATTTCCTCCTACGGTCCTTAATAGCTCCCTAACATTAACCTGGAATCAGTATTTGCTTCTTGTGGGAAATAAGCAGAACACAATAATTGGCTGTTGTGCCGAAGCAACATCAGCCGATATCTGTGGTTACATTTTTTTAGAAATAAATGTCACTTGCCGCAACACACAGAATATACGACATCATAAGTATTAGATAGAAAAATATTCTGTTCCGGAATTGTGTCATCGTGCCACTTAATGAAGCATTTAAAGCATGGAAAGGAGAATTTTGATGAAAACTAATTCCAGAAACGAGTAACATTAGGACTAGGGAGGCTCACTGCCAGTTATCGCATGGCCAGGAAGTGGCCCTAAAAAGGCCATGACACATCTATCCTTGAAGAAAAGGAAATCCCATGAAGGGATGTACTTAAACATCATCTTAGGACTTAATGTAGGAAACAAAAAAGGGAACTGAATTACTCTCCCAGTAAGCCTTTTCATGACCTTACCATAACTTCATATCAAAAGAAAAGGTATTAGACTGGACTAGAGAAAGGGGTTTGTCCCTGCTTTTTGGTCACACCTGAGCAAGTTGTCAGAGAAGTAAAGAGAGAAGTTAGAACATTCACTATTTTATGTAATGGTTTTGCCCTAAGACTCAAATTATAAAAATAATTTCATTGCACCATCATACAGCAGTGTTTCATGGACGATTTTAAAGACAGTATCCGATTACATACCACCAGGTTTCCAATCACCATCACCATCATGAAAACAATGAGGCACATGACTTGGCCGGCAACCTCCATGCAGTCCCACATGGTCTCTATCCACTCCCCACACAGCACACGGAACACGATCAGGAAGGAGTGGAAGAAGTCGTGCATGTGCCAACGTGGGAGCTCACAGTCACTGGAGATCTTGCAGACACATTCCTTGTAGCTTTTCCCAAAGAGCTGCATGCCCACCACGGCGAAGATGAAGACAATGATGGCCAACACCAAGGTCAGGTTGCCCAGGGCCCCCACTGAGTTACCAATAATTTTTATCAGCATATTCAAGGTTGGCCAAGATTTTGCTAATTTGAAAACTCGAAGCTAAAAAGGAAAAACAAAGCTTAATATCACAAAATAATTCTCAAAAATTTGCATTCTTGAACACTATACCAATTTTTTTGTTCTATGGCTATTATTTCCCAGCTAAAATGAATTATTTCTACTTTCCATTTTTATCTATTCTCAATATTTCTGTGATCTTACCATAGCTGCCACAACCTACGGACCACACTTATTTTGAGAATAATTTTAATTGAGGATTATTATAGAAGCTCCTTCTTAAGAGCAGAGATATAATCGTACTGAGAACTAAAAGTTGATCATTGATTTTATTTTCAGATACTTTATATATAGGGATTATGCCCGATAGAGTAGAGGAAAAGACATTGCAAAGTCCCTATGGGGGCTGGACAATAGAGTGGTGAGGAGTTTGCTTTGCTACAGCTGACCCGATGCGATCCTCACCACCACATATGGCCCTGGGGCCCTCCGGGTTGATCCCTGAACCCAGTCCCAGGACTAAGTCCTGAGCTTAGCTAAAAGGGAACCCTCCTTGCCCCAAAAAATACTTTACAGAGAAAACATTTATGAGTGCAATCAAACAATAGTAAACTTTTGGAGTAATCAGTGGTTAACAAAAGGGAAAGGAGAAGCTCTGGGAGATAATTGTAATATATGAAATGTTTATTGAAGTTCAATGTTATGGGGCCGGAGCGATACCACAGCGGGAGGGTATTTGCCTTGCATGCGCAGACCCGGGTTCGATCCCGGCATCCCATATGGTCCCCGAGCACCGCCAGGAGTAATTCCTGAGTGCAGAGCCAGGAGTAACCACTGAGCATTGCCGGGTGTGACCCAAAAAGCAATCAATCAATCAATCAATCATCAATCAATCAATCAAGTCCAATGTTGCTTTAATTTTCAAAAGTTAAAGATTTTTTTCTTTAATTTTAAAAAGTTTTTATAAAGTTTTTATATTATCAGCTATTTGTCTTGGGATTAGTAATTTGATCCTTAGGTTTCAAAACTACAAAAGAACAGTATGTAATTTTTGAATTTATATAAAGCATAAGCTTCTTATTCTTAAATAAATTATTATCCTATATTTCATTTGTTTGTTGTTTCTGAGTCACATATGTATGTATGTGCTCAGGACTTAGTCCAGTCAAGGCTCAGAGGAACATATGTGACGCCAGGCATGGACCCCATTGGCTACATATACGACATGTGCCCCATCTGCTGTACCATGTCTCTGGTCTATGTTACCTTGTTATTATATTAGCACATAGGAGTAAACAGCTTCAAGATCCCAAAATTAAAGTACTCATGTGTTCTTTCTAATTTGAGTAATAAAGAACATTTTTACTGAGCAAACATTTGTTTGATTCAAATCTCCAAATGCTTTAAATAATAATGCAAAAACCAAAGAAATGTCACTTTGCAGAAGTATTATTGTGTAACTGATTTATTTACCAGTCGGAATGATCGCAGAACTGACAATCCTTCCACATCTGCTAGAAAAAGCTCCACTAAACTTAAAGTCACAATAATGCTGTCAAAAATATTCCACCCTACTTGGAAATACTCATATGGATCCATGGCAATTAGTTTTAAGACCATTTCAGCTGTAAAGATCCCAGTAAAGACCTAAATAAATGAGAATAGAATTAGTACAATGGTAACAAAGACTATTTAGCATTTACTCTGCTTCAAGATATATTAAGTCTTTTAATCCTATTAAAAAAAAAAAAGAAGAACAGTTCCGCAGAATTCTAACGCCAGCTTTGAAAGGGAAGAGGTTTTCTGAACTGCCTGTAAGCTCTCTGCATCTTCACAAAACATTTTAGGGGAGCATATTACTACTTCAGGGAAATTAAACCTTGACAAAAAATGCTTTCCTAACAAAATTGTACATTGGTCAATAAGTTATTTCAGAAGAAAACAAGAGAACAGACTGATGCTGAAGTTTTTTAGCCCTGTATGTTTTTACTCTGGCATGGCTACTCTTAGACTATAAAGAATATGTTGCAAAGTAATAAAAAGGAATATGTTGATTCACTCTGAAAAATGTATCAGTAGAAGAGGAAAAACTATTTAACTAGACAATGACTAGAGCAACCAAAGTAATAAAAAAGGAATATGTTGATTCACTCTGAAAAATGTATCAGTAGAAGAGGAAAAACTATTTGACTAGACAATGACTAGAGCAACGTTCCAAAGCTTGACACAACAAGTGCATCACAAAAATCATTAATTCATGAAACTGGTATCAAGGACTGACTTAAAAGAAAATGTTGAAGGACGCACTTAAGAACTGAATAAAGGGGCCAGAGCATTAGTCTTGCATTCAGGGAGGGTGTTTGCCTTGCAGGCATCTGACCTGGATTCGAGCCCTGGCATCCCTTAGGGTCCCGTAAGCAGCGCCAGGAGTAATTCCTGAGTGCAAAGCCAGGAAGTAACCCCTGAGCATTGTCGGAAATGATGCAAAAAGCAAAAAAAAAAAATTTTTTGACTGCAATTTGAGTCAAAGAAACTTACCAATATCCTCTCTAAGGAAATTAAGACTGTAACTGTGTGAGTAATTTAAAGACTTTTAGCATCAAAAAGTCTAGCAAGGAGCACCATTGTCTGTGTTCAGTGAGAGGGGCCACATGGCAGGGGGCCAAGAGAGAGCGCAGTGTGCAGGGTGCTGGCCTTTGCACAAGGCCCCCAGGGTTTGGTCCCAAGCACCACAAACGTCCCTCTAGCAAGACCAGGAGCGATCTCGGAGCTTGCAGCAAGCCCTGGGAATTGCCTCGGTGTCACCCCGAAACAAAAGCAAACAAGAAGCATGGGATTTGTAGCCGTGCGATCCCTCAGTCAGCGAGGCGACTGATCTTCCAGATCTGGATCTGCACGACGAGGAAGGCCACCACACTTTCCAAAGGAACTGCAGGGGAGATGCAAACTGAACAGACACGTGCAGTGGGATGGACGAGTACCCCAGGGATTCCTAGTCAGGAAATCGGGAAGAGGAAACTAACACAGAAAGTCCTTTCGACTTCAGAGATCACAATGGTGTTTTCAACCACAGCGAAAGTGACAAAGATGTTCAGTTCATCATCACAAAGATGCTAAGAGCTCTTCGTGTGTGCACATTTCTGTGTGCACACGTGAGAGAGAGAGAGAGAGAGAGAGAGAGAAAGATAGTACCTCTGTCCTCTCCATATATCTTGTCATACTATAGCATTTTTGTTTGTTACAAAGAATTAAAGAAACCAGAGTGTGATACAGACTGTAAACTTTAGTTAGGTCCCTGTCCTGTGGTAACGTTGGACCCCTGAATCATATAAACTGCACACTCTTATAAATCGCCGTTACCTCAATGCATTTGAAAATTAAGGAAGTGAAAGTCACAAGGAAAAAATCTCCTGACATAAATTTTCCTAACAGGATGCTGTCTTTTCCTGAAACCTCACCATCGTTTCCCATCTTCCCTCAGAACATCTATGTTCAGCTCAACCATTTGGTTCCTCAAGAGCATATTTCTATGGATCTTTCTGATTATTCATTAATAGCATGATGATAACATTAAAAGGTTCAACTAGTGGAATCTGTTAGGCCAACACATTAAACAAGGTGCTTTTCTTTTCACACTAGTAATAACTAGTCAGGGGTCTAATCGGGAGTGAAGTCTGGAGCTGCAGGACTGCAGAAAAACCTTTACTTGTGGGCAAAGACAAAGATTTCCTCAGTTTTCACAACTATTCCTAGAATCTTCTGACAAGGAAATACAAAACAAAAACAAAACCATAAAATGAGAAAGAATCAAATTTTCAAAGTTATTTCCTGAAGACTCAAGCTGGTAGAAAACAAAACAAAACATAAAAAGCACTGTCTTCTTCCAAGATGGTGACCCTCGGAAATAAAAGTAATTCATATATCTCAACACTCACGGAAAATTATTTAACAATTAAAACCAAAAACTTTTATCTAACAATAATTCATAAACTTATATCTTATAAGATATAACACCAAAAACTTATATCTTACATACAGTGAGATATATATGCATATAGATATATGTACAAACATACATCTATATACATATATGTATATCTATATATGCATATATTTATATGTATACATGTGAATATCTATATACATATGTGCATATCTATATGTATATATCTATGCACATATATATATATCCTATATACATATATGTATATATCTATACACACATATATATGCATGAAAGCCTCATAGCCGCCTGAATGGAAAGAATAAAAAATGCAGGCAAGGTATATAGTAAGTTGAAGTCTTAATGAGGGAGGGAGGAAGGTAGGGAGGGAGGAAGGAAGGAGAGGGAGGGAGGAAAGGATGAAGGAGGGAAGGAAGGATGGAAGGCATGAAGGAAGTGAGGAAAGGAGGAATGAAGGGAGTGAGGAAAGGAGGAAGGAAGGAAAGAAGGAAGATAGGAAGGGAGGGAGGGAGGGAGGGAGGGAGGGAGGGAGGGAGGAAGGAGAGGGAGGGGGAGGGAGGGAGGAGGAGGAAGGAAGGAAGGAAGGAAGGAAGGAAGGAAGGAAGGAAGGAAGGAAAGGAAGGAAGGAAGGAAGGAAGGAAGGAAGGAAGGAAGGAAGGAAGGAAGGAAGGAAGGACGGACGGACCATGCTAAACAGAGCTCTGGTATGCAATACACAATGGGACACTCACCAAATTTCCCACTGTGAGCACACTTTTTGAATTCTTCAGTCATTGGGTGATGTTCCATAGCCATAAACAATGTGTTTAAAACTATGCAAATCGTAATAGCAAGATCCACAAAAGGATCCATCACAATAAAATGGATAAGCTTTTTGAATTTTATCCAAGCTGGAGAACAATTCCAGATCAAAAATGTGTGTGCAAATCTGTACCACCAAGGGGGACATTTTTGTCTGGACTCTTCAAGTTCTATGAGGAAAACACAATGGATAACATGCTATGAATCCTTTGATACAAATCAGCGTCACCTTAATGCTGAAAAGAGCTGTTTGGTTTAGGCTTTGCAAATTCAAGAAACTATTTCTATGAAAGCACAGAATATTACGTAAAGTTACTTTATTACATGTTCATTTACTCAAGCCTAAGTTAGAGAAAGGCGGTGAAATTAATGGCAGAAAGTAAATATGGGCGTCACTCAGAAAAACATACTCTCAACCTGTGGCAATAAGGAAGAAAGTCATTGTTTTCTTAATGGTAAAATGCATCCTCCTCCTAGAAATGCATCTTCTTTTCTCCTGTGCCATTAATTCCGTAGGGACAATGAGACCCCATCTTATTACTTTAAAGGTGAAAACAGTTCCAGAATCAGGAGCCTAGGCATAATTCCGAAGTTACGTAGTGGCTATTTCTTGTCATTAGCCCATTTCGTTCTCACCATCCATTTAGGATGCAGGTGAAAACAGTCTGTTCCATCCTGCGTGCACTCACAGTGGTTAAGAACTGGGGTGTCATGTGGGTAGGAAGAATGAGCACCACCATGTTCTTGTGTTCTTTTTGGGTCACACCCGCGAAGCTTAGGGGGTTGCTCCTGGCTCTACATTCAGGGATTATTCCTGGTGGTGCCGGGGAACCACATGGGATGCCGGGGACCCGAACCTAGGTTGGCCGTGGTCAAGGCAATGTCCTACCCACTGTGCTATGGCTCGGCCCCAAACGCAGCTGCAATTTAAGTTGCCTCCCTTGACTCTCCAATATATCTCGGGATCAAATGACTACTCACATTACCTTCTCTAAACTACTTTCTCTAATGATTTTTCGTCATAATCTTTTAGATATTACAGCATATATTATCATTTTACTGTTTTATAGAACACGTTCACAGATAACAGTGTATAGCTATCTGAATGCGTGCACTATCTTCTTGCATTAGAGAGAATATACAATTCGAAAGATGAATTAAAGTTTCTGTCTGACAAAGTGAGAAAGCACATTGGTATAAGTTAACCTAATTTTTTTAAAAACTCATGGCCATTAAGTGATTTCGCTTTGAAAAGTCATATCACCCAGTGCCTATTTTTTATTGTCAAATTTATTTATTATCAGTTAAGTCACATGTTTACAATAGTGCTAATGTTTGTGGTTCACAGTTACCCCAACTCAGGACCCCAAAGCCATCAGGACCCCCCAACTATCCCCATAAGTCACTTCCTAGTTCCCTTCACCCCAGACTTGTGTCCTTTGCTCTCTGTTCCGGCCTTATACATCCCAGTTTTGTAATCTATGGTCAAGATTCTATCATTGGTCAATGCTATCTATTCTGTTTCTGTTTTCTCTATACACCATAAGAAGTGTTTGTCCTTCTCCCTTTGACTTGTTGTGCTTGACATGGTATTTCTCAGTTCCATTCGAATTGCAGCAAACTGCAAGATTCCATCTCTTATGGCGACACAATATTCCACTGGTTTTCTGTACCACTGTATCACTGTATCACTGTCTTCCCGTTAATCATCGATTTGCTCGAGCGGGCACCAGTAACATCTCCATATGACCTGTCTCATGCTAGTAGAGCCCAAGGGCACCTACTTGCTCCAGGAACATAAAGAGCCTCAAACCATTCCATCAGGTCATGGGAATGAGGTCTATAATTGTTACTGGTATTTGGCATATCAAATACGACATGGGTAGCTTGCCAGGCTCTGCCGTGTGGGTAAGTATAATCATCTCTAAATCCAGCATTTATTGATGAACCGCCAGGCTGCAAGCAGCCACACAAGCCAGGCTGTAATAGGCTGGTCTGCTGCCTATTCCTTATAACCATATATCCAAAGATATGATATATGAATAGTCAGTGCATGTATCTTGTACATGTATATGTATTTTGTATGATTATAACACAGATATCAAAACCCATGTCGGGATGATAAAGTCCCATGGAATGAATTACATGAACTTCCAAACAAGCCCTTGCAGGAACAGCCGCGACAGCACAGCAATACGGCACTTGGCTCGCATGCAGCTAAGCTGCTTCTGTTCCCCCAGCACTGTGGTTCCCCAACCTGTCAGGAGACGCCCCAAGCACACAGTCAGCAACAAACCTGAGAAGCCCTGGGTATGTGACCCCCAAACATACACAAGCCTTTGCAGACAAACATGTTCACAGCAAAGATTCCTGTGCTTCGTCTCCTCTCTCTCTGCCACCTCTCGAGTTAAGGACAATGATTTGGCGAGACACATAATAGCCCTGACCATAATCTGGAAATACAGCAAAAGCCACGTGACGCTGAAATGCATTCTCTTTTTGAAGCTCTTGCTTTGAAATACTTAGAATAAGAGTCTGCCCATTTGTCAACTGAATGGACAACAATTCCTCATCTTGTGCCATTTGAGACAAGCGCTCTAGAATCTCATAGTAGACAAAAACAGGCTGACATAAATTCCAAATTGGTTAGTCACCAGAGTACAAAGTAAACGGAAAGAAAATAATTTATAAATGCCCTTAAATTCACATACTAGAAAATGCTGGATCAGAATGAAGAGGCCTCCCCCCTTCTCTCATCACGACAGCCCAGCAGTGCGGAAGTGTACCACAACTTCTTTATCCATTCATCTGTCCCTGGACCTTGGGTTATTTCATGTCCTACTGTACAAAGTGCTACAAGAAGAAGGTATGCAAAGATCCTTCCAAATTAAAGTTTTTGAGGGGCCGGAGTGATAGCATAGCGGGTAGGGCATTTGCCTTATGCGGCTGACCCGGGTTCAAACCCTGGCATCCCATATGGTCCCCCCAAGCACCGCCAGGAGTAATTCCTGAATGCAGAGCCAGGAGTAACCCCTGAGCATTGCCAGGTGTGACCCAAAAAAGCAAAAAATAAAATAAAATTTAAAAAATAAACTTTTTTGAGCTTGGGGACAGATGTCTAAAAGTGGAAGCATGGTGTCACGTGTGTACTCCACTCCAAACATACAAGGCAACTTAAAGTAGGTTAAAGACTCCAAGATCACAGGAGAATCCATAAAACACACCAAGTAAACATAAGCATCCACCCTCCTGGTAATGCACCTTAGAGGAGCTTTCAGTGATGTGAGCCACTGACAAAGATAATAAAACCGAAGTAAACTATATCAAACTAAAATGTTTTACATGGCAAAAGGAACTAGGACTAAAACAAAGACTCTCCCTTATTGAATGGGGAAAATATTTGCATACGATGCCTGAGAAAGCATGCAAATATTAAAACTACATAAAGCTCAACAGCAAAATAATCAATAAGCCATAAGCAATAGGGACTGGAGATTACGATACACTTCCACAAAGATCGACACAAGGATGGTCAATAAGCAGATGAAAATGTGCTCACTGCTGGTTATTGGGAAATTCAAAGCAAAACCAGTGCCTGGTTTTATATGTATGTGACACACACACACACATACACACACAATTTAAGCACACTGAATACAACAGAGTCCATTAGTATCCATTGGTTATCTTTACCAGTGCCTGGTTTTATATGTATGTCACACACACACACACACACACATAATTTAAGCACACTGAATACAACAGAGTCCATTAGTATCCATTGGTTATCTTTACCAGTGCCTGGTTTTATATGTATGTCACACACACACACACACACACAATTTAAGCACACTGAATACAACAGAGTCCATTAGTATCCATTGGTTATCTTTACCAGTGCCTGGTTTTATATGTATGTAACAGACACACACACACACACACACATATAATTTAAGCACACTGAATACAACAGAGTCCATTAGTATCCATTGGATATCTTTACCAGGATCAATTATTATCTTATATTCTTCATGAACTACTTTCCAGGCTGAAAAGAGCATCTCTAACATTACTTTAATAATACACAGGAGAAAGAATATTAGCGGTGCCTTCTACAGTGCCGGTTAAGAACACACAGTAGAGAGAGTATTGACACATACCTTCTACAGTGTTGGTCAATATGCTCGCTCTACTCATTGCTCTTTGTCTGAGATGAGGGTCATTCAACATTTCCTCAGAAAAAAGGAAAGAACTAGAACGTCGTTTCTTGTGCATTTGATTTGCTGTACCCTAAAACAACGACAACAAAAGATTCATATACATTTTTTTTTTTGCTTTTTCGGGTCACACCTGGCAATGCTCAGGGGTTTCTCCTGGCTCTGCACTCAGGAATTACTCCTGGTGGTGCTCATGGGGACCATATGGGATGCCAGGGATCGAACCCTGGCCGGCATGGGCCAGCCGCGTGCAAGGCAAACGCCCTACCTGCTGGGCTATCGCTCCTGCCCCTCATATACATTTTTAAGGACAAGATTAGAGTAGGTTGTAGGCATCAAATAGTTATGAGTAATTACAAGCATAGAATATATTGCTGAGATTGGATCACAAGTTTACTGTTTACTGGCTGTGTGATCACAGGGGAATTACTTAACGTCCCCTGCCCATATTTGTCAAAACAGTAATCATAGCACGACTTGCCTTATATTTCTGCTATGACTATCATAGAAATTATTGCAAAATGAAAAGTAAAGTAAGACCATTTTATTGTCAGAATTGCACTCATCAATTCTCTTTTCACTTATGCAATTTATTGGGTACTTCTTACCCTGTTAGGATCTGTGGTAGGAACAGCTAAACAAGTATTGTCATTGTGTCAGTGTGTGAGTGTGTGTGTTTGTGTGTGGCTGTGCGCATACGGGGCAGAGCCTCAGTGCTGTCCGATCAATTTCCTTAATAACTTTTGTTGAGATGACATCATTAACTGAGGTGACAGTAATGACTCCTGCTTCCTGCCAACTAGACCTCATTCACTCTTCTGAGTGCACAGTGATAAGTGTCTGAGCCTGAAAAGGGCGGTTAAGGCTAACGGGAACTGGACTAGACGGAGAATGTGAGATCCCGGTAAAGAGGCGACCTTGGGGGCTCTACAGGGAAGCCCCGTGCCGGGCAAGAGCTGTCTTCATGAGGTATTTAGCGGTTGGGGAAAATGTCGATTTCTTCATCTGAGCAACAAATTCAAACACTGCTGTGTGTGTCAGCAACACACACATGCTCACATACACATATGTACACAAACAACTATACAATCTCCACATATCATCTGCCTACCCTCAATCGGCTTATAAGCATATGAATATACACAATTCTTCAGACATAATTAAGGAGCTGTAAAGCTGTATAGTTGTTTACCCGATACAGTTCTATAGGTGCACACGGAAACAGACAGGCATAAGTGTGTATGCCCGGGTATGTGCTAAGTTACACATAAACATACCTGGAGATTTTTTTATGGGTCTTCCTATAACCATATTTTCTGATTTAGTCTTCAACTGACTGACTTTCTGTATAAAGTTTTCTCTTTTCCTAAGTCAAACTAGAATGTGGTGAGCAAACAATTTCTCCAGAGCTCAAGGGCCTGCTAAATTATTTGCTGTGCAATTTTTTAAAATTTGAAATATATACTAGGCCACAATATTATTTTTTACTGTGTTTGAGTCCAATTCCTCCAGATTTATAGTTTTAAGATTTACAGTAGAAAATAATAATAACAATACTGGTTTTCTGTATTAAAAATAATCTTAAATAAACAACATTTTACTTCAAATGACTTCTAAATCTGATGCCAATTACAGGTAATACACTTCACTGGAAAGAAGTACACAGCAGATCTGATCCCAGGGATACGAGCATGCAAGTTTTATATGGACGGGAATAAACAGCCCCCACAGAAGGGCTGACGCTGTAGCATGCAGGCAGAGCAGTAACAAAACACATGAAAGCACATGCATGCATTCCCAACGAGTCGTGTGTGCTCAGGGCTTTGACGGAGCTTTAATCTCCTTCCATACTGTGTCCTGCTCATGTGTGACCATGAACATGAGCAGCACAGGGCTGATGCTATGAGGTTGTGAAGTTGCGCCTTTGCTGGTATTTCCTAACACAGAGTAACGTATAGTATCCTAAAAGAGACCTGGACGCCGGGGACAGAAAGATTTTACTTCCAGTACTAGTTAGAAAGTTAGAACTTCTAACTACTCAGGGACTTCTGAAGTCTTGAAATTGGCTTCTAATGCCTGCTTTCCTTCCTTCCTTCCTTCCTTCCTTCCTTCCTTCCTTCCTTCCTTCCTTCCTTCCTTCCTTCCTTCCTTCCTTCCTTCCTTCCTTCCTTCCTTCCTTCCTCCCTCCCTCCTCCCTCCCTCCCTCCCTCCCTCCCTCCCCTCCCTCCCTCCCTCCCTCCCTCCCTCCCTCCCTCCCTCTGTCATTCCTTCCTTTTTCTTTTTCTTTTCCTGTGGAAGTGTTAGCACCCTGGGACTGCAGGCGATATTCCTGGCTTTGTGCTCAGCGGTCCCTTCTGTCAGTACTCGGAGAACCATACATGATGTGAGGAACTGAACATCTGCAAGCAGGGCAAGAGCTCTCCCCTTTACTATCTCTGCAGTGATTTTCTTGATTTTTTCTTTTATTTATGCATATTTGTATTGGTACATGCACTTTGAATTTTTTATAGAGTCTAAATCAAAGAGTTTCTTTTTAGATGAAAAAGTTGCTTTATTTAATGTATGGGGGGAAATCCTATTGTTTCGTTCTTTCTATTTCTAAGCTAAGCTGTCTCCCACACATTAGAGAGAACAATGTACAGTGGTTAAGAGCTAAAAGGCTGAGGCACACGGGATGGTGGAGCAGCGCGTGTGCTGTGACCACGGGCGGTGCGGGAGCACAGTGTCACCTGCGTCTCGTCTCCGGGAGTGAGCATCACACCAGTGCTGGGTGAGTCTAGGGTGCTCTCTCTCCCTGCCTTAGGAAAAGCCCTTGTTCTCTCTTGGGCATGTTATTCTAGTGCTCTGTCTCTCTGTCTGTCTCTCTCTCCTCTCTCTCTCTCCCTCTTCCTCAATTCTTCAAAATAAACTGTTAAATATTTAAAAATAAAGACAAACAACACTGAAGGAGAGTATTCTGTTAGAATTCCAGGGCTCTGTTATTGGAGTGAGCGTGAGGAAACTGCTCTTTCTGTGTATTCAACAGTTCCCTGTTGTAAAAGAGGGATCCGAGTGTATCACCCCATTGCCATTAGTGTTGTTAGTACAGACATTGCCATTATCGTTGTTAGTAACTCGAGTAAGGCACTTGCAAGAGGCTGCGTGTTAAGTTTGCAAAGAGAGCAGGAGGCACCAGACCAAAGACATGGGTCCTAACACCAACTTCTCGACACACAACAGGCTCTTGCTTGCACTAATAGCTCCCACTTTTTAAAAAAATAGGGCTCACACCAGCACTGTTTCAGGGCCGTCAGAGCATCAGTCATGGCAATACACAGCCATGCAGTGTGGGAATTAGTGTTTAGAGCTCAGGACAGCTGAGCTCAGAACTCAACTATGCTTGGGGTCACCAGAGCCAGAGGCAGCGATCCCCAGGGGACCCCAGTGAACTCCATCCTTCGCCAGTATGCACTGATCCTCAGGGGGACCATTCAGATCTGTGAGCTCCATCCTTTTGCACCATATCCCCAGCTCACTGATATATATATTTTTTTTTCTATAAGCTTTTGTTCTGAAGTAATTTATAGTCTTTATTACAGCAACTGATTACTAATTTTTTTTTTAGAAAAGCAGCTTTAAATATCTTTCTTGAGATACCTAGGTTTTAGCATAAGAGGATGATATTAATGAACGAAATGTGTGTCTAGGGAAAAGACAATTGCAGAGCCATTCCGGGGCCAGAGGCAAGGCCCTCCAGCAGCGAGCATGACCTGCAGGCAAGCCCCAGCTACTAAAAAGGTCCTTACGCTGTCATCAGAAGTTGCCTTATCTATGATCACCTCTGGCAGGAGCTGCCCATTGGCGAGCATGAGGGCCGCCGGTCCGTCCACCAGGGAGACGACCCGTTGCAGTCCACGGCACTGTGCATCTTCCCATTCACCGACAGCATCGGGGTGACCTGCTGGCCTGGCTGACGTTGCTGCTGCGGCGCTCGCGAGGTCTCTGGGGCACAAACAGCGACCCCCGCCGGCTCTCGAAGCCTTCAAAGATGCTGTGCTCGTCTGTCTGCAAACTCAGTCTCGGACCCAATGTCTCTGCCCTCGAAGTTTGAAGCTGAAAAGACTTGTCCTGCTGCTTCGCCTGGCGGACAGCAACGAGGCGCGGATGCTGAGCGGGGACTGCGGAGACAGAGGGGACAGGAAGTGCTGAAGCCACCGAGGCAGAAACGCACTCACACAAGGCCACCGGGGCCACCAGGCAGTCGCTGCCTCGGAGAGCAAAGACCACCAGGCGGGGCGGGCCTTAGCGCCTTCCATCATGCGCAGCTCCGCTTTGCACAGTGACCCCTTGGTTTAATGAGGGCCTTTTCCTGGCTGTGGTGTTACAGCATCATAAAGTAACAGATGTTGGAAGCCACGTTGTCCAAATATCAGACAACATGGCTTCCAACATCTACTACTTCATTACAAATATCAGAGGAGGTAAAAAGTCACTTTTATATGACTCCCTGCCCAGGGTAAAAAGGTAGAAATAAATGAAAGCTCATCCCCAAACCTGCGCACCATGATTTCCCACAAAGCAAACAGAATGAATGTTGTGGGGGTATCTGATTCCATACATGTCAACATTCACCATGTGAACGACAAGGAAGCCGGACTGTGAATAACAGACGCGCTAAGGGCAGGCCCTGCCTTCACGCCAGCTTGGCTCGCTCCTAACGTATTTCTTTTAGTTGTATCACATGTAATCAGGTTGTATCACCCTGCTCGATTATATGCCAGATACCAGTAACAATTATAGACCTCATTCCCATGACCTGAAGGAATGGTTTGAGGCTCTTTATGTTCCTGGAGCAAGCTGGTGCCCTTGGGCTCTACTTGCATGAGACAGGCCATATGGAGATGCTACTGGTGCCCACTCGAGCAAATGGATGATGAATGGGAAGACAGTGATACAGTGATGGAGATATCAGGTTTGTGTGTATCTGACAGGTCTCCAGACTTTAGGAACTGGATCTGTTTTTGCCTTGGGACCACACCCAGCTGTGCTCAGCGTTTAATCCTGGCTCTGAGCTGACAAATCACTTCTGGAGAGGCCCAGAAGACCATATGCCTATGCATGGGAGCACCCACGCGAGCTGTGTAGGGAGGCAAATGCCTCACTCACTGCACGAGCTCAGGCCCGAAGAAATGTTAGATGAGGACAGAAGAGACAAATGGGAGGGATGGGTAGGTCACACCAGCAGTGGTGATGGAAAGAGGAGAGACTAGTCTAAGACTGGTTCTTAGCAACAAAACATTACAAAACGCTGCATCATTTTAAAAAAGCAAAAGATCAGTCTATAGTATAGATGGCTGATTCATTGCCACAATGTCCGCATGAATATCTGCTTATAGAGAAGAGAGAGCAATGTTAGTTATCAGCCTTCAGGGGCCTGGACAGAGCTCAACAGAACCCTCAAGCTGCCGTTCCCGGCTGCCGAGGTGACCTCCTGGACTCCTGAACATTGTCACCTCAAGGAAAGCGCCTATGTCTGCGTCCTCTCCTTATGACAGCAATCCACAGTGTTTTCTGAACCTGAAGCCCTCTCCATGAAGGCCTCAGTCCAACCCGCTGCGGTCCCCTTCCCGTCCCCTGCCGTCAGCGCACACACTGCGAGCCTCGGGGGTCCCCGATTACCTGGCTGGGGGTCGACAGTCTCTTGTCGTGAGGCCGCCTGTGCCCCTCAACCCCCAGGTGGAAGCTCTTCCCTTCGGATACTCTCCTCCGATTCCGATTTGGACAATTTCTCCTCGTCTCCCTTTTCTTCCCCACTGGAGAGCTTCTTTTGATTCTTTTTTCTTTCTTCGGTTTCTTCTTTCTTTAGCACTTTTAGAGCTCAGCCTGGATGTTTCTGAGGAGCTCTGGGAGAGGCCCATCATCCTGCTCCTGCCGATACTTGTATACTCAGCGGCTGCCATCGCTAGTGCCTGTTGGACCGCGTGGTGACAGAAGAGTAAGTCACTGGGGCCGGACAGGGCAGCTCTCCACCATGAATTCAGTCTCGCTTACAAGTAATGATGCCCCAGCGGTGCAGGGTGCGGCCCTGGTGGCCCCCGAGCATGGAATCATAGAAACAAATAAAGTAGCCCCCCTAGAAATAAATGAAGGCTCATCCCCAAACCTGCGCACCATAATTCTCTATGTACATGCACTTTGGGACTTTGCATAATGCCAAATGGACCCAGATTTGGGAGGAACATCAAGGACATCTCGATTCCTGGAAAAGCTGCTTATAGCACGTGGGATGGGGCAGTTATAGTTCAATCCTTCAACCACACCACAATGCAGAGAACCAGTTTCTACAAAGAATTCAATGGGAACACCTCCCTGGGCCAGGCTGGGCAGAGACACGCCTCATTCTGCTGCACCTGGGCGTCTGCCAAAGGCCAAACTGAAGAACGTTACCTCAGCTTCTTCCTGCTCTTTCTTCAGGCGATCTAACATCTGCTGGAACTCCAGCTCCTTCTGCCTCGCCTCTTCCAAGTTGGCCTGGTTCTGCTCCTCGTAGGCCATGGCCACCACAGCCAGGATCAAGTTGATGAGATAGAAGGAGCCGAGGAAAATGACCACCACGAAGAAGATCATGTAGGTCTTCCCAGCAGCCCGCAGCGTCTAGTGGAATGAAAAGAGCTATTTTAATAGCTCAGCTGTTTTGTAAATTATTTTCACTATAAAGGATCTATTAAGTCTCTTAGGTTAGTATGATACTGACTATGGCTAATAATTCAGTTATAATAACTGGACTTTCCCCCATTGTTTGAAAATCACTCCAAAGCTAGTGCTTCTCTCATTTTCGAAGTTTGGAGTAGACGCTTTCTCTAGTCTGATATTATGTACAGCATTAGGTGGGCAGCACCTGTCTTACTCTTAATAATCATGATGATGGGCTATATTCATACTAGGTAGACAATCTTACTGCAAAAACTTAGCTATTCACTTCACGTATTTAAATGAGCATCACTAAAGTCTTTTGGTGTCATATATGGTACATTTTCATGTAGCACAAATAGATAGTAAATAAAAATAAGTCCCCATCTCTGTTGCTTACTCAAATCCCTTTTGGTATGTCAATTATTGTCATCACTGCTTTGTTTTCTTAGATTAAATTTTAATGATAAAACTTAGGTCGATTAGTGTGCTTTTTTAACTTTCAGAGAAATTCACTATTCACTTTTATGCTGTTCAGTGGTTTCCAGAAATTATGAGTAATTCTGCCTTCACAGATGTCAGTCAGATGGATCTATTTTATCTTATTTTTAATTTTTTTCAAACAGGTAAATGTCGCATATTACTGTAGTTTCAATTTGCATTGCTTTCATTTTGAGTGAAAGTGGCCATGTCTCTGCATACATTAAAAATTCTTTTTTAATTTTTTCTGGTGAATGGTTTTGTGCATAATTTATACACTCATATCTAGTATTTTCAGAATAAAACAAGCATAAGATAGGCCAAAATAAAGAGCTTCAATTTTGAGAAAAGTTATGTCATTACATCTTAACAGTATAACCATTTTGATCGCCTCCCTCCTGGGGTTGGGCGCTAAGAATACATCAGTGAAAAGTCACCGGAGGCCTGTTGCGGCCTAGGAGGATCATATTCAGAAAGAGGAGAAGCCATCTGGGTAAATAACTGCTCTACAGTAGTGGAGACCAGAGCTAAAGGAATGTTCAGTAGGACGGAAAACAGTCAAGAATGAAGAGAACTGGAGAAGCAAATTTTTATTTATTCTTGCATTAGTTCTCTATGGCTTTCATAACAAAATATGAAACCAGGGCGGCTTAAGGAACAGAAATCTATTTTATTTTCTAAATGAGAAAATCCCCAGAGCCAAGGGCTGGTGCACCCGGCTGCCCACCTATCCCGGAGTGCTTACTCAGCCCTCCCCTGAGCGTTCATCTCTGGTCTCTCTATTCCTATCTGACCTCTTCTCGTTAGGGACGCCAGCCAGACTGGATTAATATCCACTCTTAAGGCCTTCACTTGTCTACCTGTTTAAAGTCCTGACTCCAAATACAGTAATTCTAAGGCACTGGGAGATAGGGCTTCACCATATATATTTGGGGGAATACAACCAGTATATTAGAGTTCAAAAACTAAAATATCATAAATGCAGGAGACCCGAGGTGGGGCGTTCCAACAAGACCAAGTTGGAAGCTAGTGGTCCCGCAGGACAAGCATGCGAGAACAGTGCCTTATCCGGCCGATACTGACGCAGCACTCAAACCATTCTACACTTAGAAAGAGGGAAAAGGTCTAGACTAGAGCAAATTAGTCTAGAAAAAAAATGATAAAAATAATTTCTTATGTAAGAATACACCTTGGTTAACAGTGTTGGAAGCAAAACATGGAAAATTTTACCAATATGAAGAGTAGAATCTCCTCCATTCCAAACCAAACATCTCAAGTATGACTGTTAAAAAACATACATCAGAATTTTTTGTGCATGAAAACATACAATGAATCTTTGTTAGCGCTTACTTGTTGGTAAAGATTCTCCCAGTAGTCCTGAGTCATAAGGCGAAACAAGGCTAAGAAGGCCCAGCTGAAAGTGTCAAAACTTGTGTAGCCATAATCAGGGTTTCTGCCAAGTTTTGTACACATGTAGCCTTCCGGACACTGACTGCATTAATAAAAACAAATCACAAGTTAGAATGTCTTAGGGATGCATGTGAACGAGTACTCAGATGAGTGAGAACTGCAAGGCTCCATTTCTAAGGAAATGAGTCACATTATAGTGGGTCAAAGAACTGGACTTGAATTCTATCACTACTATTCATGAGTTGCTGACTTTCAAATGATCTAAACCACACAAGTCACAGTTCCCTTCTTCTGTGAAGACAAGCTAATGACACTGCCTCAGAAGGTGATGGTGATTATCGACATTTATACAAGAGAACTTTGTGCATTTTCTAGCCTAGCTCCTGCACACCAAGAGCATTTGTAATAAAGTGACCATGACTACTACATCATGACATCGCATCAGAACTGGGAGCCTCTCATGAAAGTTTTCTCTATAAGTATTAAGCATATAGACATCGCCCAAAACGATGTGTATTGCTCAATCATTCTTGGAGTGAATGAGAATCAAAAGTAGTCCACAGAGCCAGGAGTGGGTTGCTAGCCAACTTACTATGTACTCCTCCTGGGCTCAATTCCCGCACCAGGCCCGGAGTGGGTTGCTAGCAGGCTTACCGACTATGTACTCCACCTGGGCTCAATCCCCACACCAGGCCCAGAGTGGGTTGCTAGCAGGCTTACCGACTATGTACTCCACCTGGGCTCAATCCCCACACCAGGCCCAGAGTGGGTTGCTAGCAGGCTTACCTACTATGTGCTCCACCTGGGCTCAATTCCCTGCACGCATGGTCCATCTAACCTCCCCAGATCTATCACTGGACGCTCCTCTGTGCCACTGGACAAGTCGGGACCTGGAGGCCCAGCCCCCTGGTGGCCCTGCATGCTCCAGCCTGGCCATCCAAATGCAAGAAATCAGCACCCCAGGCCTCTTGGCACTACTTAAGAGCCCCCGTGACCCCCAGAGTCAAAATACATCAATTGCGTTAAGTTCACAAACCATTGTAGATTGGTGCATTGAAATCAAAACACAGTGTTCGAAATACCTACGGAAGCTAGAAATTGCATCTTGCTGATTTATATGCTTTATCATCTTGCTTATTCTATGTTTCAAACACCCACTCTGCTGACAATATCCAGTGAAGCAGAGAGCAAGAACCAAAGCCTTACAAGATAAATGGAAGGTATATTCAGAAATACCAAAAGAGGTCACTGTCACTGTCTTCCCATTGTTCATCGATTTGCTCAAGCAGGCGCCTGCAATGTCCCCATTCATTGGGAACGAGGTCCATTATTGTTACTGTTTTTGGCATATTGAATACACCATGGGTAGCTTGCTAGGCTCTGCATGGCTCTGGGTTCACCCCAGGGGTCTCAGTCTTTTCTATGTCAGACCATCAACCATCCAGGGCCCACAGGGCTGAGCCCTGGGTGTGCATACAAGCCTGTCTGTCTGCCACCTGCCAAGCGCAGCTGAGCACCACAGCCACACCTGCAACTTCAAGGGGCAGGATGAAAAGCGGTGTTTCCCTCAATGTGAGATGCTTAAAAAGTCTTTACCCAAATCCATGGGATCTTTGAGTTAAGAGACACCAAAAATGTCACTAGCACTATCAAACTGTGAATCAAACCTAAATAGAGGCTGAGAAAAAATTGCAGGTAGACATAAAGGTGTTCCTATCATTCTTTAAAGGAGTTTGAAACAGTCCAACCAGTTTTCTGTGGGAATGTCAGGAAGCAATTTTCTGATTCTTCCTTAAGATTCATGTAAAATTTAGCTGTTCTAATGAAAATACTGCATTAAAATATGTCTTTTTAAAAGTACAATTGAAAGTCTTAAGTCATTATGATCAAGAATGAGTAATGAACTATATGAATGCAATACAGAATCAAAGTTATGTATTAGCAAACTGATTATTGAGTGATTTTCCTTTTGCTGCAGTTTTTATACTAAAAACCGGAAACTACATACCCTGAGTCTGTGCTGAAGCCACAAAGGAGAGCATCTTTGGAGTCTTCCAAGTAATAAAAAATATCCTGTCCCGAAGGAAATTAAACAATAAACCATTACAAAGTGTAAACTTTAAAGCAGACATAGCAAGCACATGCACAACTAAAAACATTATTACTACATTCATGACTAGTTCCAGGGAACAGGTCCCCACTGATCGTATTTTCATATACTGTCACTCAAATATTTATTGACTATATAGTTCAGACAGTGATCACTTGAATCCCGTTATTCATCAATTTGCTCGAGTGGGCACCAGTAACATTTCCATTGGACCCTATCACGTGCCAATGTAGCCCAATGGCATCTGGTTGATTCAGGAATATGAAGAGCCTCAAACTGTTCCCTCAGGGTCTTGACAAGGAAGTCTGACCATCTTGTAGGTGGGCGGCCACGTGATCTTTTGACATCCCGTGGGATCCAGTCGGTAATGGCTCTAGTCCAGCGGTTGTCACCAAATCGCATTACATGTCCAGCCCATCTGATTTTCGATGCCTTGGCAAACGAGACAGCGTCCCTGATTCTGGAATAGCGAAGGAGGTCAGAACTCCGGATTCCTTCTCTCACTTGAGTGAGGCGTGATATTCCAAGCACAGGTCTTTCGATTCCTCTCTGGGAGACCCGAATAGCATTCTCATCCTGCTTTCGTAGGGCCCAGGTCTCTGAGGCATATGTTAATGAAGGGAGAACGGTGGAGTCAAAGAGATGTGCCCGGAGCCAGAGGTTCTTTGTCCTTTTAGCTATTTCTTCGATGCCTTTGAATGCATTCCATGCCGCTCTCTTCCTTCTGCGCAGCTCAGGTTGTAGGCCGTTCATCATGTTGCCTTCTCGACCTAGGTACACATAACTGCTGCATTCAGAGATGTTTGTTCCGTTGAGAGTGAATGGGGCCTCAGGAACTAGTTCATTATTCATAAACATTGTTTTCTTTAGATTCAGCTGTAGACCTATCTTTCCACATTCTCGGTCGAAGTCAGCCAGCATTTGTGCCACTTGGCTAATGTTTGGTGTTATTAGAACGATGTCATCAGCGAAGCGGAGGTGGTATAGTTGCCTACCATCTATCTTCACTCCCATTCCTTCCCATTCTAATTGTCGCATGATGCCCGCAAGGGTGGCACTGAAGAGTTTTGGTGAAATGGTATCACCCTGTCGAACCCCTCTTTTCACATTAATGATCACTTCTTTGTAGAATGGTAAGATCCTGGTGGTGAATCCGTAATACAGCTCACGAAGGATCTGGATGTATTGGGTTTGAACACCCTGTTTGGCTAGGGGCTTCAATGACTGCTTCAGTCTCCACAGAATCAAAGGCTTTCTGTAAATCAATGAACGTGAGACAGAGCGGCATCTTGTACTCCCTACAAACCTCTATGAGCTTGGTTACTGTGTGGATATGGTCGATTGTGCTGAATCCTTTCCGGAAGCCTGCTTGCTCGCATGGTTGTCCTTCATCTAGTGTTCTGCTAATCTTGTTCAGGATGACTCGTGTAAACAGCTTGTAGATGACGGGCAACAGGCACATGGGGCGATAGTTGCCGATGTCGTGAATGTCTCCCCTTCTTGAACAGTAGAACTGTCCTGCTGGTTTTCCATGGGAGGGCACCTTGCATTCAGACAGGTAGCGTGTGAAGAGCCGAGCTAGTGTATTGATGAGTACCAATGGCAGATTCTTCAGGTGTTCGGGTCAGACTTTGTCTGGGCCTGGTGCTGTTCCCTTCTTTACCGACGAGATGGCATGTCGAATTTCAAAAAGGGAGAACGTTGGGAATGACATATCCATCCTGTGGAATTTGGTATGTGGGCAGGTGGATGTGGCTATCAAAGAGATTTGAGTAGAAGTCCTGGATAATCTTCTCCATTGCCTTTCTGGAAGATGTGATACATCCATCAGGGCGTCGGAGGGCAGTCATCTTGGTCTTATAGTTGGCGAAGGACAGGCGGGCAATGCGAATGCTTTTCCCTGCTTCTGCTGCATCTTCCAGTGTTTCTGCTCTTCTGTCTTTGAGGTCTTCTTTTATCACTTCTCTGGACCGTTTAGCAAGCTTGGACATTAGCATTTGGTCTCCTGAGGCTCGCGCCTTGCCACGTTGGCGAATGAGCTCAAGAGTTTCTGAAGACAGGTGTTTTTTTGTGTCTTTCTCTCTCTCAGCATTCTTCGCACAATCATGGAGGTGCTGAACCAATCGGTTGTATTCTTCATCGATGTCATCAATGATGGTATATTCCCATGTTCCTGCAATGGTGCCAAAGAGTTCCAGTTGGTGGTCCTTCTGGGAGTTCTCTTCTTAAACTTTGCAGCCTTTTCTCCCCATTGCGGGAAGTAGAATTTTGCACGAAGGAGACAGTGGTCCGATCCTGTTTGGAATTTGGGGACGACAGCAACCTCGGTCAGACAAAACAGTCGATTGAAGATGATGTGGTCAATTTCATTGTGGAACTGTCTGCCAGGAGATTCCCATGTCCAACGTTTCGCTTCAGCTTTCTGGAACTGTGAGTTCCCATGAATGGTCTTGGTGGACATGATGAACTCAGATAGTCTCTCACCCTGTTCATTCCATTCTAAGCCATGGGTCCCGATGTGGGAGTTCTTCAGCCAATCTTCTTGGTCCTATCTTGGCATTAAAATCACCGACTATGATTTTGTAGAAGAGTGATATTTTTTATAGAACTCCTCCAATTCCATGTAGAATTTCTCAATTTCATCTTCTTTGTATGTGGATGTTGGTGCGTAGACAATGAAGATAGAAATCGCTGGCAGTGGGCCACATCTCCTCAAGTGTAATCGTCCTATTCGGTTTGTTAGGCATTCAGACAGTGAAGGCAAAGATAAAAAGAAGCTTTTGCTTTATGGTGTTTTCTCTATGTCTAGACAAGGAGAGAAACTGGTAGTAAAGAAAGACACTTAAATAGATATATAGGCTATTTTTAGATAATTACAAATGTTTTCAAATAAAAAATAAACTGATAAAATTGGATAAAGCAAGTAAGAGAGGCATGTCCTGGAAATTTGAGGAGGCAAGGAAAGAACTCAAAGGCCCACCAAACATGCTTTGTGTGAGAGCCCTAAATTTATTCATTAGAAATTTAGAAAATTTGTACTTTCAAAAGCTATGTTTTGATGCATGGTCCTTTGAGCACTGCCCTGAATGACCACAATGCAATGAGTTTGGAGTGGCCCTGAAAAATGAGGATTTGAACCCCAAAACCAAAAAAAAAAATGGGGGAGATGTCAAGAGCACTGAAACCTAAATAATATAAATAACACAGTCTTTCAAAGGCTTGGTGAAGAGCTCTAGTGAAGAGCATATGGTGGAGAGCTCTTCACCAAGTCTTTGAAGGACTGCGTTCTTATATGATTTAGGTTTATATTATATTGCCTCTGAAGGGGGAAGAGCAAGGAAAAGTCCTTGAAGGAGAAACGAAATTGGTGCACAAAGAAACAGCGGGTCAACCTGGCTACAGCACACTGCAGGAGCGGAAGAAACAGCTGGTCAACCTGACTACAGCACACTGCAGGAGCGGAAGAAACAGCTGGTCAACCTGGCCACAGCACACTGCAGGAGCGGAAGAAACAGCTGGTCAACCTGGCTACAGCACACTGCAGGAGCGGAAGAAATAGCTGGTCAACCTGGCTACAGCACACTGCAGGAGCGGAAGGAACAGCTAGTCAACCTGGCTACAGCACACTGCAGGAGCGGAAGAAACAGCTGGTCAACCTGGCTACAGCACACTGCAGGAGTGGAAGAAACAGCTGGTCAACCTGGCTACAGCACACTGCAGGAGCGGAAGAAACAGCGGGTCAACCTGGCTACAGCACACTGCAGGAGCGGAAGGAACAGCGGGTCAACCTGGCTACAGCACACTGCAGGAGCGGAAGAAACAGCGGGTCAACCTGGCTACAGCACACTGCAGGAGCGGAAGAAACAGCTGGTCAACCTGGCCACAGCACACTGCAGGAGCGGAAGGAACAGCTGGTCAACCTGGCTACAGCACACTGCAGGAGCGGAAGAAACAGCTGGTCAACCTGGCTACAGCACACTGCAGGAGCGGAAGGAACAGCTGGTCAACCTGGCCACAGCACACTGCAGGAGCAGAAGAAATAGCTGGTCAACCTGGCTACAGCACACTGCAGGAGCGGCCACGGTGGCTGACGTGAAGAAACAAGCTCACGAAAGTCATGGCATACCACAAAAATTTTATTTTGATTGATCAGAAGTAAGAGATAAGAGATTGTAACTACTGCTCTAAAATGTCATTGGGGTTGATTTGTAGATACTGCAAAGAAACAACACAAGTGAAAGCTAAGACACTTCAGAGGCAGCAGTGAGAAGTGCTCTCTCACATTCAGAGCAGCTAAGGGTTAAAGAGAAGGAAAGGAAAATAAAGTGGACAGGATTTGCTGACGACAAGTGTGCAGGTTGGAAGTGAGAGAGCAGAGACTGAATCGGCTGGTGGTGACACGTATGAGGAAGAGAGAGAGAAGAAATAACTGGAAGAAAATCTGGGAGCTCAGATTAGATATGCTCAGATTGAGATGAACTTTTAAGTACTGAAATATTCCTGTCAAGTAGGACTTTAGATAATTAGGTTTCAAGCTTGATACAATAATCAAGAGCAGGACTATGGAGATAGGGGTGATGGTCCAGGAATCTGGTTTCCTGGCATGATAGTAGAAGAGCAAATTTAGAATGTGCAGCTTGGGAAGGCAAGGGAAGAGATGGGATTCTCCAGAGAGCACAACGTATTCCAGGAGAGAAGGGGTCAGCAAGGCAGCACCATTATGTGGACAGAACATGTTTGATGTTTCCTGAAATTGTCAGTGTTTGCTCTCCAGCTAATATTTATCTAAACTGACTAAGTTCTAGATGTCTGAGGACACAATAGTAAAATAAATGCATATTTCATCTTTAATCATACTTTTGTGTCCATTTCAGGTGTTAAAGATCTCATAATGCTTCTTCACTCACTACAAAGACCTATTCTAGGACAGATGACTGACTAACCCACATTGTATAGGTATAAAAGACTAATAAATAAATATGTTGTGTATTATAGATGAGGGGAAACTTTCTATTAGGCTCAAGTCAAGGAATTAAAGATATAATCATTAGGTATTTTGAGTAACTATAAAAGAATGATTTGTGTAGCTTACTTACTTGGTAAATTTCTACCCCATCTTAGGTGAATTATAAATGAAATACAATCCTCCACTGTGGAGGATTATTATCTTTAAAGTAACACTGGTTTACATTACAGATCATCAAAGAACTGCCTAGCCCGCCACACCTCAGGACTAATGCTCAGATCAGCTGAATCTGATGAAAGGAGAAGCAACAGCTGCAGCTTGTTATGGTTTGGAAGTGGACGTTAAATAATTCCCGATCAACAAAACATTCAAGGATTAGAATAATTAGCCTCAAGAGAATTTCATTTGACAGGTTAAAGGGAAAACGTAATGCTAAAATAAACAAAAACATGCCAAAAAATACACACAACTTTTCATAACAGTGTTATTCAAAATAAACAAAAGCAGAATCTAGCCAGATGATCGTGGACTAATAGTCAAAAGATAACAAAACATAGTGCACACATATACATATATAAATATATATATACTG
Organism: Cryptotis parvus; assembly: GCA_021461705.1. NCBI lineage: Eukaryota > Metazoa > Chordata > Mammalia > Eulipotyphla > Soricidae > Cryptotis > Cryptotis parvus. Next base: position 51,776 of record JAJIBD010008699.1, read on the forward strand.
CGTTATTTTACACATGAGCGAACTGAATATATATATTCATTATATATAGATATGGTTCAGGTATATATTCATTATATATAGATATGGTTCAGGTATATATTCATTATATATAGATATGGTTCAGGTATGCTAAACCAGAGACTCTCAGACATGGGGCGGTGCTGCTACTTATACTCCCTGTGCCCAGCTGCTCGTGAGGCACCCGGGAGGCATGGCGGGGAGTTCTAGCCCTGGCCTGCCACCCAGCAGAGCCTCACAACAAGTCAGACCAGACCACCCTCCCTTACTCCATGGGGCCCGCCGTTTTCCACATCCGGACTTCCCTCTCGTCACAACTCCACCCAGCAGACCAGACTATCACAGCCTGGCTCGCATGGCTGCTAGTGGCTGCACAGTTCATCAATAAATGCTTTATTTAGAGGTGACTACAACAGTATGCCACCCGCACAGCAAGCCTGGCAAGCTGCTCGTGTAGTATTTGATATGCCAAATACCAGTAACATTTATATTAGGTCATTCCCGTGACCTAATATAATTGAGGCTCTTTATGTTCCTGGAGCAAGCGGATGCCCTTGGGCTCTACTAGCATGAAACAGGACATATGGAGATATTACTGGTACCGCTCTAGCAAATAGATGATTAATGGGAAGTAGTGATAGTGATCTATTTATCTATATACAATGAATATTACTTAGCATTATTGCTCATTGATGCCAAACTTGAAAAGTTACTAAGTGGAAGAAGTAATACATAAAAGATCATATACTGCACGATTTTATTTATTATGATGCTGAGAATAGGTAAATTTACAGAGACTAAAATTAAATGAATGGCTGTAGAGACCAGAGGGAGGTATGACCACAGAGATGACTACATAAATAAGGTGTTTCCCTTCGAATCAGATGAGAATGTTCTAAAGTTAAATAATCCCGAGATCTGTACAATTTAAGGGAATATACTAAAATACTAAACTGCAGTCCTTCGGAGCAGGAGGTGAATGGAGACTCTTCCTTCAAGCTGATAAAAAGTAACGCAGTAAAATAGCAAAGCATGGAGGGCCCTGATGAAACAAGTCGCAATTGTACACTAAATGCAAAGGAGCAGGAGAAAGAGAAACCGCCCAAAACTCATCTGCTGCTGCTGTCCATCTAGTCAAACTAACCAGGACATTTACTCTTCATTTAAAACCAATGAACATGTAGAACGTGATTCGTGACGTATTCCCGATCGGTTCTGACTGACTCGGCTCAGAGAGGCAGCTTGTGATTCGTGACGTATTCGCAATCGGTTCTGACTGACTTGGCTCAGAGAGGCAGCTTGTGGCAGCTCCACCTGACTTGAGCTTCTGGAACCAAGAGTCTGTTTAAGGGAAAGAAGATCTGGAGTGTGCGAAGTGGGAGGGTCTTCCCTGATAGCTAAATCGTCAATTCACTCGTGTAAAAAATAAGTCACTTTGCAAAACTTAAGTTTTTACTTTAAATATTACAATAAATCATAAATATACTACTTTTATGGCACATAAATTAAGGATGAAAATTACAGAAATATGAACAGTAAGAACAGTAAGAAAATAAAAAGGAAAGGAATATATTCAAAATTCTTATCAAGTGTTGGTGGCAAAAGTAGTATGCATCAAATATTTTATATATAAATTAATGCACTTGAAAATACTTATTTTTCTTGTCTCCAACTTAGCATTTCGTTAATTTATAGCTTTCTACTAATTAGGTATCTTGCTTATATCTTCCTCACTGAGGAGAAAAATATACACTTGGTGAAGGAAAAAAGCAAAACAAAAACATATCAAGACCTAAAATAACACTGATCTTTCTTCCTGAACTTCGTTTATCAGACATAGACATCTGAAATATTTCTTGGTTCCCACTCCACTGCTGAGCTTCATGAATGATTTAGATTTCTGTGTTCTTGTGATGGCACACCAACAGTGTGCTATTACTTTGATCTCGTTCTCATCCAATAATCATCAACAGCTCAGGTGAAAAAAAACAAAGGTGAGAGTAAGTGGCTAGAAAACTCGCAGTTCACACTTTCTGTAAGAAAACTCTAAAATATCCTTGTGATAAGCAGATGTCTCAGACACTATGCATTGCCTATAACATCCGTTTCACTGAGTTCAACAGGTTTATGGCGCTATATCGAAGGCAGTTGATAGGAAAGTCATAAAATTGATCATAGGTCACAATATAAAGATAGTGCTGGTGAAACTGACGAAACTTTCTGTTTTCCACCAATCTTTAGAGACTTCACCAACATAGACATTTCAACATGTGGTAGTTCATAATGTCATACTACCATTACTATAATAATATATAGCCAAAGCATAATACAAATATAAAACATTATCATTGCAGAAGTAAATTGCATTATTATTCAATGTAAAGACTAATATTAACTCATAAGTGGATTCACTTCTCTGGAGAAGTCCATAATTTTAAAATAACTGACACTTGTTAAACCATCACATTTCCAATACCATTTCCAATCTGTAATGTCTTAGAACAAGAGTTTAGAACACAGAAAAAAATTTCCACTGTCGAAGCTTCCTATATGTTTGAATTCTTTAAATAAATAAGGCAATGTTTCACTGCTCTTAGCCTTAGTTCAAGCCTCTAACAACTGCAGAAATGCCTTTACTTTCCCAACCTAGTAATAGCTACAGAAATGACTTTACTTTTAAGCTCTTCTTCGTCCGTGCTTCTCTCGAGCATATTTCTTATCGTTTCATTATGTACAAGCGTGTCCCGCAGACATTTATGCTTTAGGTTGCCCATGAAGAGCTGCAGCCCGATCAGGGCAAACACGCTCAGGCAGAACACGGTGAGGATCATCACGTCCGAGAGCTTCTTCACCGACTGGATCAGGGCCCCCACGATGGTTTTCAGGCCTGGAGGTGGGAGCAGGGTGAGAGAGTGGTGGGGGAGGCACCCAGAGGGAAACAGAGACTCCGAATGAGAAACAGAAACCGAACAAGACATTTCCTAGAAACATGCTTCTTGCAGTATCAGGGGCCTCATGGAATCCAATCCCCAGAGCCTTCCAGCTCTAGAGATGAATCTGCTGTTTCATATAAATGTTGGGGCTCTGGATTTTAGCAAATGGTTAAAAGGTATCAAATATTTTTTAAAGAATATTCATCTAAAACAATAATTTGATTTCTCGTACTATACCTGCACTCATAAAGAGAGTTTTAAATTTCAAATTTGATAACTGCTTGTCAAACAAACCATCTCTCTGTCACCAGAATAAAAAAGACTGACTTAGAGCAAGTAGTAACAATTTCCTGAATTTAGTGAAGAAATGGTTTGTTGAGGAGATATTTGGAAACTATGCCATGCAATACCCCCCCATGCTTGTATCTATCATCTCTCTCTTAAGTGTATGAAACACATGAAAACAACTTGAAATTTTCATTCCTGTACAAACAAAATGGAAAACGAATAGACAGGAGAAAAAAATTTTTAAGTTGAGATGTGAGGCAAGAGGCCATCTTCATCCTCTAATCCCATGCAGTTTGTTAAACTCAAAGGCTGACTTTTATAACTGTAAATAATATAAGAAATCAAGTTCAATTAAAGTTCTGTAAGAGAACGTTTTCTTTGTTTTTCTTCCAAAAGATCAAAGTCAGCCTCGGTGTTTAACCTAGCTCTCACCTGGAATGACTGAAATTGTTTTCAGTGCTCGGAGAACTCTGAATGTTCTCAACGCTGAGACATTGCCCAGGTCCACAAACTCTGTCACATATCTGTAATAGGGAGTTCACACACAAACACATTGACAACACACAAACAAACAAACAAAGAACAACTCCCAAATAGTTGGAGTTACAAGTGGCCTAAAGCTTCACACTGATTTCTTCTTACCTGGAATTACAGAAATAGTTTTCAAAGCTCTCAACACTCTGAAAGTTCGAAGAGCTGAAAGATTGCCTAGGCTTACAAATTCTGTTAAATACCTGTAGAATTAAATCAGAGTTATTCAGAATTTAGATAGTGTTAATTGGACTTACCTGTGCCTCTAGTCAAGGTATTTTCTATGTTTGGAATTTTTCTTTTAAATGTATAGTTCTACAAAATCTTTGAGTCTATTATAATTGACTTGATTTTATTTGATTCAGTTGATGTGAACAAAATACAAATATATTATAAAAGTGATATTATCTACTTAATAAACATTTGAAAGTTCCGATTGGCATCAGTATAAACATCTGATATTCCATAAGCCGTCAGGAACACACTCTGGGAACTGCATGCTAGTTGAAGGAGCACCAGAGGTCACTTACTACCTGATTCCATTCATAGCTAATGTCTAGCGTAGACAAACCTATGGAGCGGAACTGCAGATGAGTCACGTCAGGGGATGGAAGGAAGAGAAAATGGAACTGAGGTGAGGTTCAGACACTCTGGCTCTGATGTCAGGCCCTGGACACTAGCCGGGAGGGCGAGGAGAACAAAGCAGATGGAGGGTTGACTAGAGGCTGTGGGTGATGACTGGACCTTGGGAGTGGACACGCTAGCACATAGACAGAGGCTGAGATGAGGAACTCTACGCCCGGGATCTATGCAGAGTCCTAAGTAGAGGTCAACCCCAAGCATATAAATACATAAGCAAAAAATTCCAGTTAGCAATAATGGCTGTACACATTTTGTGAACATACTACAGCACATGAATTTTTATACTTTAAATTAAATATAGGTAGACTATATCTTAAAAAATGACTGTGGCGAGGAAGATCATCCAGCAGAGAAGGTGCTTGCCTTGCACGTGGCTTACCTAGTTTCAGTCCCCAGCACCTCACTAATAGTGATTCCTGAGCACAGAGCCAGGAGTGATGCCTGAGCACAGAGCCAGGACTGATGCCTGAGCACAGAGCCAGGACTGATGCCTGAGCACAGAGCCAGGACTGATGCCTGAGCACAGAGCCAGGAGTGATGCCTGAGCAGAGCCAGGAGAGATCCCTAAGCACAAAGCCAGAAGTGAGGCCTGAGCACAACCAGGTTTGGCTCCCAGAACCCTTCAATGAACCCCCAAAAGCGTTCACCTTTGTTGACAGAATGTTTTGTATCTTGGTGCTTTCTTTTTTTAGAATTTTTCCATCAGCAGATGGGAGTTATTACTGCTACAGAAATGTCATCACAGAAAGAACCACCATCCAGATGGAGAAGGAGGTGAGTCAAGGGCGAGGGAACTGGGCTAGGAATCATACAATTATTCTTTTAGTCTACAAGAATGGAGGACAGAGCGGGGAGTGCGTTGCTGAGCGCTCAAGGAGGCGGGGGCTGCCCCCGAGATGCTCAGCCAGGCTGTGTGACTGCATGTGCAGCTTGGACCAATGAGCATGAAGCACTGCCGCTCTGGCCCAACTGTGCTGAGGACCACAGGGTCTCAGCCTGGGGTGCCCCGAGACCAGCAGGGCTACACCCGCAGTGCTGGGGACGACAGCAGGGATGAAGACAGGGCCGAGCACACCAACATATTGGGGGAAGAGTAGCAACATGAATATGCCAAAGTCATATTTCAGTGTTATAATATGTTAGACCTGGTAAGCAGTGAAAGTCTTTAGCAAAATATTTACATCCAAATAATGTCAGCTTATAGTAAGATACCATATCTACAATATAATTCCTTTTTCTTTTTTTTGGGGGTCACACTTGGAAATGTTCAGGGGTTCCTCCTGAATCTGCACACAGGAATTACTCCTGGCAGTGCTCGGGGACCCTATGGGATGCCGGGGATCGAACCTGAGTAGGCCATGTGCAAGGCAAATGCCTTCACCACTGGACTATCAATCCAGCCCCCAGTATACCTACAATTTAAGGCTCGTTTTTCGGGTTGTTTTTTCCTTTTTTCTGTGATTCTTACGGGTACAATTCGTTTTTAAGTTAGAATTTAGAGAAAATATGAAGTTAATTTTCTTTCTCTCTCTCTGTCCCCTCTCTCTATACATATGTATATTTATATGCATATATACTTATATGTATATATACATACATATATATCACTTGTCACTTGTCTTCCCATTGTTCATCGATTTGGTCGAAAGGGCACCAGTAACGTCTCCATTCATTGGGAATGAGGTCCATTATCATTACTGTTTTTGGCATATCGAATACATCACAGGTAGCTTGCCAGGCTCTGCCGTGGCTCTGGGTTCATCCCAGGGGGCCGAACCACGAATGTAGACAAGCCTGTCTCCTGTCTGCCACCTGCTGACCCGCATACACACACACACACACACACGTGTGCGCGCAAGCACATGTGTGTTGTGTGTATGTATCAATGTGTGTATGTGTATGCATGCATGCATGCATGTATGTATGTATGTATGTATGTATGTATGTATGTATGTATGTACGTATGGCTACCAGGCTCACTCGCATGACAGAGCCCGGCAAGCTACCCATGTTGCATTTGATATGCCAAAAACCAGTAACAGTTATAGACCTCATTCCCAAGACCTGAAGGAATGGTCTGAGGTTCTTTATGTTCCTGGAGTGAGCAGATGCCCTTGGGTTACACTAGCATGCAACAGGACATATGGAGATGTTACTGGTGCCCGCTTAAGCAAATCGGTGAACAACAGGAAGACAAGTGATACAAGTGAAGTGATATATATGTATAACTTATATATATATAATTTATATGTATATATAATTTCTATATATATAATTTCTCTCTATATATAAACATATATATATATAATTTCTCCAACCAATAACTGAGTATGGATAAGAAATATCCATCTCAGTGACTCTCTGTACCTTTGAGTGGGACATATTACTTTGGAAAAAATTAATATTTGCCTATCAACAAATAGCCTTTATACAGTATCCTTTTAAAGCAGCCATTACGCTCACCTAAAGAGAGTACCAAATTGTTCTCACTAGAACACTGTGCTGTTCGGGATCTAATGAAGTGGGGATTTCAAAATACTATAAATACTTACGCAAACACAATGACGACAAAGTCAAGCCAGTTCCACGGGTCACGAAGGAAGGTAAATTCTCCTACACAAAAACCTCTTGCAAGAATTTTTACTAGTGATTCAAAAGTATATATTCCAGTAAAAGTGTACCTAGACACAAGAACACATTGTGAAGTTAAAAGCAAAATAACACGGCATTGTATCTCTACAGAGCATTTTTTAAAAAATCAAAGGACCATATCTACTAGATTGTGTCTATTGGTTTATGGACCCTCTATGTTAGAATAAAACACAATGAAATTTTTCAAGAAAAAATATTAAAATATACATGTCAAGCCCCTCCCCAAAGTAGAGGTACTGAGCGATATAGTCTAGGAGTTAGGGTGTTTGCCCTGCATGTGGGCCCCCAGAGTTCGATCCCCAGCATCCCATATGGTCCTCCAAGCAATGCCAGGAGTAATTCCTGAGTGCAGAGCCAGGAGTAAACCCTAAGCATTGCCAGATGTGACCCAAAAAAGCAAAAATAAATAATTAAATAAATATTGGTGTAAGACTGGCCACAAAATTATATCTATTAGAAATCCACCCAGGCTAAGGAATATGCCCTTGTTCGCTGCTATGTGAACAAGGCAGTACCTCTAGGAAATTCATTCTTCAGGAAACAGTGGAGCCTGTAATCACTCTGTTCCTATGCACACTGGGTTAATACAGTAGAAGAGGACACAGAATTTAAATAAAAATAAAGATGTAACGTAGTAAAAAGTCCTCTATGCAGTAATTTGCTAAGACAATATTGAAATGTTTCAAGTTCCTTACTCTACATTCTTGGTCCACTCCGGAGGGTTATACATGGTCATGAATATGCAGTTCGTGAGAATAGTGCACATGATAAGCATGCTGAACAAAGTACCTCAGAATCAAGGAAAGCGCTTCTGAAACAGCATTGAGATACCTTCAAACAGTTCAAATAAAACTTGCTAGAATGGTGCAACCTTTGTGGCAAAATAATTCTAAGTGAACTGACAAACATCTTGTCTTGAATGAATATACTGAAAGTGATTTAGCAAAAAATGCTAAAGTTACCATTTTACCACATTTCCCAGCGGTAGACCCCAAACTCGATAAAGTTTATAAACAAAAACTAGGGTACAAAAGGATTAAACCCCATTAGTAAACAAAACCGATATTCTTAAGGATCATTCGCGCATTTTGAAAAGGATATGAGTGTACCAAGATCTTGATTGACAGTCTTCTGAGGGTACTGAAAGGGGAGAGCAAGTACAGGGCTGGTGTGGCATTGAAGCGGAAGATGGCTTTCCCTTTGTTCAGGACTATGAAGGTCTGAAGGAGCAAGCAGAAAACAGGAAACAGGCTCTAAGACTTAAGGCTAGCACGTCTACACCAGCAGGCTAGCATGTCTACACCGGCAGGCTAGCATGTCTACACCCGGCAGGCTAGCATGTCTACACCGGCAGGCTAGCATGTCTACACAGCACACTAGCATGTCTACACCGGCAGGCTAACATGTCTACACCGGCAGGCTAGCATGTCTATACTGGAAGGCTAGCATGTCTACACCGGCAGGCTAGCATGTTTACACCGGCAGGCTAACATGTCTACACTGGCAGGCTAGCATGTCTATACCGGCAGGCTAGCATGTCTACACCGGCAGGCTAGCATGTTTACACCGGCAGGCTAGCATGTCTATACTGGAAGGCTAGCATGTCTACACCGGCAGGCTAGCATGTCTACACTGGCAGGCTAACATGTCTACACCGGCAGGCTAACATGTCTACACAGGCAGGCTAGCATGTCTATACCGGCAGGCTAGCATGTCTACACTGGCAGTGCAGCTCTTCATTTTGGTAGTGCTGTTCAAAGAATTACTGTCAGACTCACGTCGTACAATTCCATACTATTGAGGCAGCTATATACATCACTTTGTCAATGGGCTACAGGCCTATTTTTTCTCAATAAATTGAGAAGTGGGTACTTCAGAACATGAATTGCTTACACCACCCCCAAATACAGGGTCTTCTATATTTTCATACCACACAACACACAAAGTATTAAAAGAAAGTTGTGGGCACGATATTTGTTTAAAAATACAACCACCTTCTCCTTCATTTCATTGCCCTTGAAGGAATTGAAATGAGCTAGCCCTGATTTGATCAGAACATCCTGAGAGCTTATTACTTATGGATTACTGCAACAGTAATAGAAAATGCTCCAAACCATGAGATCTTTGGAAAACCACTTTCAGGGGCCAGAGGCTTAGTACGGCATCCGGGTGCTCGTCTTCCTACTGCTGAGTTGGTCCCCTGAGTCCACCAGGAGTGACCCCTGAGTACAGGGCAAGAAATTAGTCCTGATCACTGCTGGGTGTGGCCCAAAAACAAATCAAAATTAGAAAAACATTTAAAAAATTTTAAGGAATATGAGAACTGGAAAAACATTTATTATTCAACCCAATTTTTTCTCTTTCAGATATAATGCTAACAATAGCTAAAATAAATGAATAAATAAAAAATTAAGAAAGAATTCAAACTAAAGAACTTGTTTCTACCATCCAGGATGATTTTTGAAAACAAAAAGAGACAACAATTTTTAGTATATAAATTGTGATCACTGCATACATTCTCCATGACTTGGATGTTCACTGAAAAAATTTAAAAGAAACAAATAACATTAATAAACACAGAGCACTGGAGTAGCCTAAGACTATCACTGTATCACTGTGTCACTGTCTTCCTGTTCATCATCGATTTGCTCGAGCGGGCCCCAGTAACATCTCCATATGACCTGTCTCATGCAAGTAGAGCCCAAGGGCACCTGCTCGCTCCAGGAACATAGAGAGCCTCAAACCATTCCATCAGGTCATGGGAATATTCCAAGCTTATATCTTTTACTTCTTTCTCTACATTTTGAAAGTTTTAACTTTTAACTTTGGATAAAAAGTCTGAAATCAGTATTGTAACTGCCCACCACCTCCCTCAATTTCCAGTTTCCTTTTATTTGGGGTTTATAGGCCCCAAATAAGCCTATGTCAGTTCCATGGGGAACTGCCATGGGAATAAGCGCTTGCAAGTCCGACGCCCTCCCACCTGTGCTGTCACTCGGCCCTGGCCTTTCACTGTCTTCCCAGTGCTGTAAGACAGTAGATGCTTTTGTTTTGTTTTGGAGCCACATCTGGCAGTACTCTGAGCTTACTCCTGATGGGTCTTGGTGGAGCATACGCGGCACCAGGCATATGCGCCTTACCTGCTGTGCTATAGCTCCAGCCCCTGGATGGATTCTATTTTTATAATGTGTAGCTCACTTGAGGTGACTACTAGAGTATCCCACCCACACGGCAGAGCCTGGCAAGCTACCCGTGCTGTATTTGACATGCCAAATACCAATAACAATTATGGACCTTATTCCCACGACCTGATGGAATGGTTTGAGGCTCTTTGTGTTCCTGGAGAGGGATGATGCCCTTGGGCTACCTCGCATGTGACAAGACGCATGGAGATGTTACTGGTGCCCGAGCAAATCGATGATATGTGGGGACACAGTGATAGAGTGATAATACTTTCGGGTGATTTAGAAGATAATGACTTGCTCCTTTTTGTTTAACTTCACTTATTTACATATGCAGATAAGTAGATGCATAGACATCTATGGGTTGGGGATCAACCCCAGGAACTCACACATGCAAAACAAATTCTGGTCCACTGACACCTCTACCTTACTTTGACTTTTACATAGGTTCTAAAATGCACTTTTGAACATTTTTTTCACCAAACTGGTGATATGAATTTGAAAATAATTCTTTTTTAATTAATTCTATGTAGCAATGTTTAAAAGAAAATGGCCAGAATTCAGTATTTTCAGATTTTTTATATTCCTGATGCTTTTTATAATACTTGTTAATTCTAAAACATATTTTCATACAAAGTTCACAGGTGGAAGGAAGGAAATGGGGACATTGGTGGTGGGAAATGCGCACTGGTGAAGGGTCGGGTGTTGGAACCTTGTATGACTGAAACACAGTCATGAACAACTGTGGATCTCATGGTGGTATAATAAATTAATTGTAAAAAATTGAAAACTAGTTTATAAATTAATACAGCTCTCTAAGTCTACTAATGTTTCTATTATTTTCTTTCAAGATTTAGAGTCACACTCAGCAGTGCTCAGGGCATATGCCTGGCTCTGTGCTCTGAGATCAGTCCCATTGGTTCTCAGGGACATATACGGAATCAGGGATGATCCTGAGTCTCCTTCAGATGAGACTAATGCCCTACCAACCATAGAATCTTTCTGGCCCCACAACTGATGTTTCTTAAATCTTATAAACCGTGCTTTTAAAACTTCACTCAACCTTGGAGCCGGAGTGATAGTCCAGTGGGTAGGGCATTTGCCTTGTGCATGGCCAGCCCAAGCTCCAATCCCTGACATCCATATGGTCCCCTAGGCACCACCAAGAGTAATTCCTGAGTGCAGAGCTAGCAGTAACCCCTGAGATATGCCAGGTGTGATCCAAAAAGAAAAAGAAAAAAAAACTTCACCCAGCCATTATTTTCTACAATTATGTAGTGTATGCATGCAGAGAATTACAAATAGAGAAGGGTCAAAGTAAAGAGAGAGCTGGTGGAAATATCTCACATCTATTAGAGTTATCAAGAGAGATTTGGTGGACATAGTCTCACATCTATTAGAGTTATCAAAGAGAGTTGGTGGACACAGTCTCACACCTGTTAGAGTTATAGAGAGAGAGTTGGTGGACATAGTCTCACACCTGTAGAGTATCAAGAGAGGGGACACAGTCTCACATCTATTAGAGCTATCAAGAGAGATTTGGTGGACACAGTCTCACACCTGTTAGAGTTATAGAGAGAGAGTTGGTGGACACAGTCTCACACCTGTTAAGAGTTATCAAGAGAGAATTGGTGGACACAGTCTCACATCTATTAGAGTTATCACGAGAGAGTTGGTGGACACAGTCTCACACCTGTTAAGAATTATCAAGAGAGAGTTGGTGGACATAGTCTCACACCTGTTAGAGTTATAGAGAGTTGCTGGATGTAGACTCACATCTATTAGAGTTATCAAGAGAGAGTTGCTGGACATAGTCTCACATCTATTAGAGTTATCACGAGAGAGTTGCTGGACATAGTCTCACATCTATTAGAGTTATCACGAGAGAGTTGCTGGACATAGTCTCCTATCTATTAGAGTTATCAGAGAGAGTTGCTGGACATAGTCTCACATCTATTAGAGTTATCAAGAGAGAGTTGCTGGATATAGTCTCCTATCTATTAGAGTTATCAGAGAGAGTTCGGACAAGCCACACAGTATCAGAGAGAGTTGCTGGACATAGTCTCACATCTATTAGAGTTATCAAGAGAAGGCAGGAATCAGAGGTCATATGAGAGACCATGAACGCATAACATTATTTCCTAGCCTTGGCAAAGTTAGTTTCTTACTCTTGAAATTTAATAAAATTTTCCTTTCTTAAATTTAAATTCCCAGTTTTCACTTTCATTAAAAGCTTATTTATGGATGTCTGGAGTTATGCACACCAAAGAATTATTGATAGGAAACATATATAAAGTCGTGGAATTTTTGAGAATGAATCCCTTTAGTAAATTCTTAAATCCTAGTAGCAAACACATAAATATCAAAACTAAATAAATTCTTTACATTTTTCTCATTTATAATGTAATTTATTGAACACAGTTATATATATATGAAATTATAATTTTTAAGGAGCATAGGCTTTGAAGTCGGATAGATCTGATTCAGGACAAGATCTTCATCATTAGTAGCACAATAGGGAGTGTAGACTGTGTGAAACTTTCCCTGGGGAGGGAAATGGGCACTGGTGGAGTCATGGTGTTGGAGCTCTGTGGGACTTGACACCTGCTCGTGAACAGTCTACTAACTGTATGCTACGCTGACTCAAAGAAACGAATGAACAAGTTTGACAACAATAGCTGGAAATAGCAATACTAGACTAGAGCAGAGTGTAGAAAGCAGGGCAAGGAATATCATGATAATCTTTCAGTGTCTGTATTGCAAACCAGAAAGCACAAAGAGAGAGAGAAAGAGAGAGAGAGAGAGAGAGTGAGAGATAGAAAGAAAAAGTACCTGCCAAAGAGGGGACTGTAGGGTGTTGGGCCATGGGAGGAAACAGAGGGGTCACATGGCGTTGGGACCCATGCACTGGTGGAGGTGTGAGTGCTGGAACACTGTATAAAAGATTTAATTAAAAATAAATCAAATAAAATAAACTTTTAAAAACGTTTTTTTCACTGATGTTAAGAGGTTTCCAACTTATTCAGCTACTCAGTGACCATCTCTCAAGTGGGAACTGTCTGAGATTCCCAGAGTGCCCTACTCCACATTCCCAGTGGCGGCGGTGGGACTGCTGAGTTTCCCGAGCCCGCCCTTGACCTGGCTAGCTTGTGGGAACTGTCTGAAGTTTCCCAGAGAGCCCTTCTCCACATTACCACCTGGCTAGCTTGTGGGAACTGTCTGAAGTTTCCCAGAAGCCCTGCTCCACATTCCCACCTGGCTGACTTGCCATCACCCAACAGAAACCGCTTGCAACAAGTGACTAACATCTTCCTGGTAGTTCCAGTGGTTTGTACCTAGCCCTACTTTACAGGTTATTTTGAGATACTGTCCTCTTTTCCGACTCTTTGGACAAGGATTTATGTATAAGCGGCTCTGCTGACCATTTCAGATTCTCCTTTCTCTTCAGCACACTCAATAAAGTGGCTCTCTACACTCTGGTGTTAGCAACTGATATACAGACGTCCATCCTAGAACTGAGCATTGAGTATAGGTGAAGAGATATACATGATAACCTCTAAATGTATGTATTGCAAGCCACAATGTGTAAAGATGGAAGAGAGAGACAGAGAGACAGAGAGAGAGAGAGAGAGAGAGGGAGAGAGAAAGAAAAAAGAGAGAAAAGATATAAAGAACCTTCCATAGAGTCAGGCTAGGGGATGAGGAAGGGAATCAGGACATTGTTGGTGGGAATGGGGTACTTGTATAGGGATGGGTGCTGGAATATTAACTATCTTTGTAATTCTATATCTCATGGTGGTATAATAAAGCTTTTTTTTAAAAAGTAGCATGTTAACAGCAAAATAGATTTGATAAGCAGAAACTACTATTTTGAATGACCTGCACGTGTATTCTATTGAACCTCAGCATTCCTTTCTTTCTCTAATTCCTTTGCAGCCAGTCCTGCACAGAAAGCAACAGACAGAATCCCAGAAGCACAAACAGACAAGAGCTCACTCTTTTTGTCAGCATAGTAGGGGTCCAGGTCCTCGAGGGCTCCGAGACCATGCCTGCGGGGATGTCGCCGTAGATGAAGGGCAGCTGCTTGCCGGCTTCCAAGTCACTGCTTGGCTTTGGGCCCTCTTCTTCTTCATCTTTCTTCTCTTCCTTGGGCTCCTTGGCTTTTCCTTCAGCAATACGCTGTTCAATGGCGCAAGAGACTGTTTTGTGAAGTGAACAAAGCTGTGAGGTCCCGGGGAGGCAACGGCGCCATCTTTTCATCCTGTATATTTTATTGCCCTTTCAGCTCTGCACGTAAGAGGCCTAAAAGAAAACAAAGAAATGAAAACTTTAAAGGGTTGCCAGCTGGGCATGGCACATTAAACAATACTAATACCTCTGCGGACACAGTCATAAAGAAAGGTTTAGGTTTAATGATTCTATAATGTGTTCACAGAACTAGTACCATGTGAAATCACCCATACTGACTATTCTATACAGATGAATATCTACACCTTGGAGTAATTCATGAGTGCAGAGCCAAGAGTAACCCCTGAACTTCGCTGGCTGTGACCTCAAAAGCCAATAAATAAATAAACTGGAGGATCTAGAAGAAATGGATTTTTCAGAGTTATGTAATCTCCCAAAGCTGATCAAGGAGGAAGAAGAAAGCCTGAATAGCCAATCACAAGTAAAGCAACTGAAATAATAATCAAAAAATAACCCAAAGGAAAAAAGTCTTAGTCTAGATGGGTTCTATAAACCCTTCAGAAATACTGTCCTTACTCCTCAAGTTTTTCCCAATTACTAAAGACACCAAATTCTTCCTAACATTACAGTAATAGCCAAAGCAGACAGAGACTCTTCCAGAAATAATAATTTCAGACCAATATCGCTGATGACCATTAACGCAAAAAAAAAAAAAAAAACTTTAAAAAGGAGAGGGAGAGAAAAATCCCTATCTAACCAAGTCCAACAACGTATCAAAATATCATATACCCTGATAAAGTGGGATTCATCCCAGGGATAAAAGGACAGTTCAACAAATACAAATCAGTTAACATAATGCACCACATTGGTATAAGAAATATAAAAATCATACGATCATATCAATTGAAGCAGAGAAAAAAATTTAACAAGACCTAACATCCATTCATAATTAAAAAATTCACTCAAAAAAAGTATGCAACATTCATTCAAAAGAACGTAAGCACGGCATTATTCCTTGCAGTTCTCAATACAATAGCTATTTTTGGTATCAACCTAGATGTCCCATGACAGATAAGTGGATCACGAATATGTGGTATATACACACTCTGGTGTGTATATACACAGCTTTAAGGAATAATGAAATCATACAGTTTGCTTCAACATGGATGAACTGGAGGACATCATGTTAAATAAAGCAAGTCAGAAGAAGGATAAACACAAGATGGCATCACTTATACACGGTACTTAGAATAACTGGATGGGCAAACGCAATGTTTTAAAGGGAGGATTCCCCGATCAACCTTGGTCCCAGAGTAAACGGAGGGGAATGAAAGAAATAGTGGAGGGGGAGAAGAGACAGATGAGAAGCAACAGGAGCCGGGTGAGGGGAGTAAGGTACAAAGGTGGTGTTACGGAATGGCAGAGCCTAATTCCCAAACCACACAGTCAGCAACACTGAACTGTGACCCAAACGTTAACAACCAAATTTAGAAAGATGCTGTCAAGGACAGGCTGGGAGGGGAGAGGGGGGGTAAGGTGGGGAGATGGGAGGAAACCTGGGCACATTAATGGAGGAAAGCTTACACTGGTGGAAGGATTTGTGCAATAATACTGTATTGTAAAAATTAACTATGAATAACTTTGCAAAAAATGGTGCTTTAATAAAAAAATTAAAAGCCCACAACAAAATAGGACTGGAAATAAGTTTCCTCAAAATAGTGAGAAAGCCTACAGGTGGTATTTTTTTTCCATTTTTATTTTTTTGTCTTTTTTTTGGGTCACAACAGGCAATGCTCAGAGGTTACTCCTGGCTGTACACTCATAAATTGCTCCTGGTAGTGCACAGGGGGACCATATGTGATGCCAGGGACTTAACCCAGGCCTGCCTTGTGCAAGGCAAATGCCCTCCCTGCTGTATCATTGCTCCAGTCCCCAACAGCTCATATTCTTAGCAAGCCGATGCCCCTGGCTCTACTGGCATGAGACAGGACATATGGAGATATTACTGGTGCCCGCTCTAGCAAATAGATGATCAACGGGAAGATCGTGATCGTGATCGTGAAAATACTGAAAGCATTTCCTTTAAGATCCTGTAAAAGATGAGGATCCTTTAAGATCCTGTAAAAGATCCACACCTTTACTCAATACAGTATTAGAAGTCCTTGCTACAGCAATCAGGAGAAACCAAACGAACAAATCAAAGGGATCCAAATTGTAAAATCAATCAAACTGTCACTATGTGTAGGTGGCACGGCAATATACATAGACGATCGTAGAGAGTCCACAAAAATGTTCCTAGAAAGACATAAAAACATAATCCAATACAGCAAAGTGGCTGGCTACAAAGTTCAATACACAAAAATCAGTCTCAGTCATAAAAATATAAAGAATGAATCCGAGGAGAAAGCAATCAAGGAATCTACCCATTTGAAATATTGTACAGAGACAGCATGTATCTAGGAATCTACTTAACAAAAGATGTGGGAGATCTATATCATGAAAACTTAAAATCACTTAAGCGAGAGAAGACCAGCAGTGTCCTGACATCCTCCTGGCAGCAGTACAGCAGCGGCAAGGACCCAGAGGCCGCTCTGGGTCCACATCCCTAGGAGGCAGCCAAGCAGCATTCAAATGGATGGAACTCTGCCAAGGCCCCGCCCCCAGGGGAGAGAGACAAAGGGCGTGGCTTCCCCAATGGGCAGCTGCTAATGCTGTGTCCAGTTATACTCCCCGTCTATAGCCCGTAAGGTTCATACCCAAAGAGGCTCCATATAGTTGCGAATGAAAACCAAAAAGGAAGGAACTATCCTGGGAGGGGAAAGAAGAGATCAGCACTGCCAGACCCCACCGGCATCATGGGAATACAGCGCAGAACCCCACCAGGAGGAGAGGGAGGAAGACAGGAGCCCAGAGCCTCAAGGGATACCTACAGGCAAAATCTCTCTGATAGAGAATGCAGAAAGGAAATGGTGAGGATGTTCAATGAGTTCAAAGAAACAGTGGATGTGCATCCAATAGAATACTGGAGGATATGAAAGAAACAGTAGGATGGACAGCCAGTAAAATACAGGAGGAAATGAGAGCAGAAATAAGAAAACTACAAACAGAAATGCCATTAATAAAAAAAATTGGTAGATTAAATGCAAAGGCCAATAGGTGCTCTCAGCAGTAGAATGACAGCTGAAGAGAATCAATGATCTTGAAGATGAGCTACAGAAAGCATCCAGGCAACAACAGAAGATGGATAAAAACCTCAAAATAGCTCAATGACAGGCAAGGAACATTGGGATGAATTCAGAGGAACACCATCAGAATCATCGGAGTCCCAGAGGGGACAGTGAGGCAACCCCAATGAGGTAGGAATGTTAAATACATCATTGCTGAAAAGTTCCCAAAGCTAGAGGATGCAGGCATCCAAATCCAAGAAGTCCAAAGGATACCAGATAAAAGAGACCCTAATAAAAAGACTCCAAGACAAAGCCTAATCAGAGCATCCAATATCATACATAGAGAAACAATATTGAAAGCAGCAAGATAAAAGACGGAGGTTTCCTACCAGGAGCATCCCTCAGATTGACAGCAGACCTATCATATGGAATTCCAGGCTCCAAGTCACTGGCGGGATATAGGTAAAACACTTAATGAAATGAAGGCCTCACCAAGAATAATCCATCTGGCTAGACTCTTGTTTATATCTTATGGAACGATACACAAATTCACAGATAACTACAGCTTAGGAACTTTCCAGACTCAAAACCAAACTTAAAGGAAAGACTGAAGGGCTACTGAAAGACAAGACAAAAACACACAAACACAACAAATTTCTACAGAAAGATGGCACAAAATCCCTCAGAATAATCTCTCTCAATGGCAATGGCTTAAATGCACCAATTAGGAGACAAAGAGTAGCAAATGGATTTACAAAATGAATCCAACCTTCTGCTCTCTACAAGAAGCAAATTTGAATAGTCAGCAAACACAGACTCAAAGTTAAAGGATGGAAAACAATTCTTTATGCAAACAACTCCTCTATAAATGCCAGGGTGGCTATACTTGTATCTAACAACATAGATTTCAAGCTGAATAGGTTAGAAGGGACAGTGAAGGTCATCTAATAATCAAGCGATATGTACACCAGGAAGAAATTACACTTCTAAACACATATGCATCCCACAACAAAACAGCAAAATATTAAAACAGCTGCTACCAGACTTCAAGGAGGACATTGGCAGCAACAGAATAGCAGTTGGAGACTCAACACCCCATGTCACCTCTTGACAGATTAATGAGACGAAACCTCAGCAGAGAAAGACTGGATTTGAAGGAAGAAATGAAAGAGAGGAAGCCAGTAGATGTATACAGGGCTTTTCCTCAGCCAGAAGCCTAATATACATTCTTCTCCAGTACACATGGGACATACTCCAAGACAGACCACATGCTGGGACACAGAACATGCCTCCATAAAATTAAAACAATAAAAATATTATCGGCTATCTGTTCAGACAATGATGCACTAATCACTTGATCAATTGACATCCTGTTATTCATTGATTTGCTCAAGTGGGCACCAGTAATGTTTCATTTGTCCTGTTACCGATTGGATCCCATGGGATGTCAAAAGATCAAGTGGCTGCCCACCTACATGATGGTCAGACTTCTTTGTCAAGACCCTGAATGAACGGTTTAAGGCTCTTCATATTCCTGAAGCAAGCAGATACCATTGGGCTACACTGGCACACGATAGGGACAAATATAGGGATGCACCAATAATAGAAGTTAACTACACATAGAAGTGGAGAATCAAATTACACACTTGAAAATGAAAGAGCTCACTAGTGAATTGGAGAGGAAATAAAAGAAGACATCAATTCATCACAGTACTATTCAGAATAGCCAGAATCTGGAAACAACCTGAATGCCTGAGAACAGAAGACAGGCTAAAGAAACTGTGGCACATCTACACAATGGAATACTATACAGCTGTCAGAAAAGACAAAGCCATGAAATTTACATGCCAATGGATGGACATGGAGATTATTGTGTTGAGTGAAATTAATCAGAAGGCAAAGAACAGATTTAGAATGTATGCATTCATTAGTGGGATATACATGTATACTAGTGCTCTACTAATTGTGGGAAATGTTAACGCCACACTACAGCTGAACACTGAATGTATGCAATTACATGATAATCTCTAAATGTCTGTAGGGCAAACTGCAATGTGTAAGAGAAAGAGAGAGAGAAAGAAAGAGAGAGAGAGGAGATGAGAAGAGGAATAGGTGTCTACTATAGAGGTAGGCTGGAGGAGGGAAGGGAATTTGGGGACGTTGATGGTGGAAATAGGGCACTGGTGGAGGGACAGGTGCTGGAAAAATGTATGAATGAAACCCAATCTCAAAAGATTCCTGGGAACAAATGAGAATATGGACGTGAGCTATCGAAACTTATGGGTCATAGCAAAAGCAGTGTTAAGAGGAAAGTTTATAGCTCTGGAAGCATTTTCAGGAAGGAAGAAAGGACCCATAAAACAACCATACTTCACACAAGGAGTTAGAAAATGACAACCAGAATGACACAAATCAAGCAGGAGGAAGGAAATAATAAACTCTGAGCAGACATCAATGAACTGGAATTCCAAAAAATGATCGAAAAGCCCCCACTCCATGAGGGCCTCCATTTTCCACAGAAAATGCAGACTTCCATCTCATCAGAACTACACCCAGCAGACCAGCCTATCACAGCCCGGCTCGTGAGGCCGCTTGTGGCCCGCGGTTCATCAACAAATGCTGGACTTAGAGATGACTACAAGAGTATGCTACCTGCACGGCAGAGCCTGGCAAGCTACCCGTGTTGTATTTGATATGCCAAATACCAGTAACAATTATAGACCTCATTCCAGAATGGATTGAGGCTCCTTATTTTCCTGGAGCAAGCAGATGCCCTTGGGCTCTACTAACATGAGACAGGACATATGGAGATGTTACTGGGCCCCGCTCGAGCAAATCAATGATGAACGGGAAGACAGTGATACAGTGATACAGTGATCTAAAAAGATCAATAAAATCAAGAGCTGTTTTTTTTTTAAATAAATAAGATTATTATTTATTTTACTTACTAGCAGGACACAAAAATAGAGAGAACCCAAATAAACTGAATCTGAAATGAAAAGGAGGACATCTCAATAGAAATCACAGTAATTCAAAAGATCAATAGAGATTACTTTGAGAATCTGTATGCCATGAAACAAGAGAACCTCAAATAAATGGATAAATTCCTGGATTCCTATAATTTCCCAAAGCTGAACCAAGAAGATTTGGAATACCTGAATATATTTTTCTCTTGGAATACCTCCTGAACAGAAATATCAAGGAAATTTAAACAGTACTCAATAGTCTTCTGTTGGAGGACAGATTTAGCTAATCTGGGAGCTTTGTTGTTTTGCCCACACCCAGCTTAATCTTATTTAAGTCAAGGTTCATTCTAATGAGACCTCTCTTCTATGTAAACACTGCTAGAGGGTGTGGCAGTTACAGAAGTCACCTTGATTGAATAACTTCTGACTTAAACATCTACTAAGACTTCTATGTTTTCTAGATTGGGCACAGCTCCTCTTTATACCCACTGCACCCAACGTGGGACAGTTAGAATTTACCAGGAGACTACCACCCTGGCTACGTTGAGACTATAGGAAGATTATAGGAAGGATCATACTAGTTTGCTCTAAGCAGGCAAGAGTGACCCTTTCAGTACACGAGAACAAGATACTCAGAATCACCCTGGTGCAGATAATAATAAGAAGGACCTTGTGGGTACCATCTAGATTACATGAAGCTCATGAAGTTAAGATGTATTACTTTTATATCAGCCCCTCTCTCTCCAGTGTTTTACATAAGAGATAATCTCCTTAGTCCTTGGCATAACCTTTGTTTATACCTGCAATAAGGTGTGGCACTACACTCTGTTTAGGGTTCTTTGTTGACATGACAACCTCCCGATTGGATTACTTTGGTGTATATAAGGGGCTGACTTGAGGCCCCTTAACCTTTTGCCTTTTGGTTCCCTCAGCCTTCAGCTTTTGGCTCCTCAGCCTTGCGGCTTTTGGCTTTTGGCTTTTTGCTCTTTGGCCTTTTGCTCCTTCTTCTGGGTAGGACTCAGCTCGGGTGAGATCCTCTCTCTCTTTGGTGGGAGACTTAGGCTCTTTTGTATGGTCTAAGTTCGGACCAGAGCTAGAGTTTGTTCATTATATTGGAGTGCTGTGGAAGAGCTTTTGTACTATTAAAACCCATTTTTTGGAACTGCACCGGATTCGTGAGTTTTCATCTGTTCTCCGGCGTCCTCGGAGGTAGAAGACAACCTCTGTCCTGACACTGTCGGGGACCCCGGCGGCGTTCCCGACAGTCTTCCACAAGGCAAACCCAGGCAAAAAATAAAAATAAAATTCATACGATCATATCAGTAGACACAGAGCAAGCATTTCAGAAGATCCAGCACCCACACACAGATAAAAAGTCTACAAAATGGGAGCTTAGGAACTTTACTCAATATAGTCAGTCATCTATCACAAGGCTATAGCAAGCATTATTTTTAATGGGGACAAGACAAGGTTGTCCTTCCCTCTAATATCGGGGACAAGACAAGGTTGCCCATTCTTGACACTCCTATTTAATGCAGTAGTAGAAGTATTTGTCATAGCAGTTAGGAAAGAAAAAGATATCAAGAGCATCTTCAAAGATGAAACACCACTGACCAAGCAAGTGAAAGCAAAGATAAGCAAATGGGACTGCATGAAACCAAGAAGCTTCTGCACCTCAGAGGAAATAGTGTCTAAGATACAAAGTCAGCCCATGGAATGGGGAAAATGATTTCCCCGATGCCATCTGATAGAGTTAATATCAAAGTAGGCACATGAAAAAGTGCTCAGTATCACTTATCAATCCATCAATCAAAGTGCTCAGTATCACAAATCAATCCATCTTGATTTGGATTCGGGAAATCCAAATCAAGATAACAATGAGATATCATCTCACACCAGTGAGAGTGGCACATATCACAAACAGTGGGAACAATCTGTGTGTAAATGAGGGGGTAAATCAACTTTGCTTCACTGCCACTATGAATGCGTCAGGCTCAAGCCCTGTGGAAAACAGATGCAGAGCTCTCAGTAGAACTGAGCTGCCTTATGACTCAGCAATACTATTTTTGGACATCAATCCACAAGACCAAAGAAAACAAAACCAAAACATTCATTCAAAAGGACATATGCACCCCATTATTCACTGCATCCGTTATTACAATGGCTGAGATATGGAATTAACTTAGGTGCCCATTATCAGAAGAATGGATCACAAACACAATGGAATATTTGGCAGCTTGCAAGATGAAATCATGCAATATGCTGCAACCTGGTCAGAAATGGAAGACATGTTGAATGAAGTAAGTCAGAAGAAGGATAAACATAGGATGATCTCACTTATGTGTGATCGACAGAACGACTGGACAAGGAAATACAGTTAAGGGAGAGCTGCTTAGATCGCCCTGGCCTCAGCATACAGGGAGAAGGACAGAGAAGGAAAGAATTCAGCAGGGAAAGGCAGGGGAGAGAGGGAAGCAGTGGGAGACAGAGGTCACGGTCCTCAGTCTACCAAAGACATGGAGAGCGGCTCAGCTATGTATCCAAATCACAGTCTCAAGAGCACTGAAAACACGAGACTCAAGTGACAATCACTGAACCAGAAATGTCCCTGCAGGGATGAAGACACAGGTGTCGGCAAGTTGACGCTGGTAGCGGGACTGGTTTTGGAATATCGTCCTCCTAAAACTCATCTATCAATAACTGCAAATTTCCACTCTTTAATTAAATACAAAACCTTTTTAAAACAATGCAGCAAAATATGGGGGAAGAAAATAAAGAAATTTGAAAAATTAGATTCCATTAAAAATATATTGCACTCAAATGATGTCCAAAGAGCTTTCTCAATTCTGAAAAGAGGAATGAGGTGGGGACCGAGTGACAAGACCAGAGCTGAGTCGGAGAGGTCGAGCGGACTTTCAGATGCCTTTCACATAGCGCCTGCTCGCTACAGCCCTGCTACCACATTCACGGCTGGGAACAAGCACAGAGCTAGGAGCAATGCCCTACCCCTAGTGGGTGCCCGCCCCCACCCTACTCTACTGGGTGCCCTCCCCCTACACTACTGGGTGCCTTCCCTCAACCTTCCCGGAGCCCTCCCCCCAACCTTCCCGGGTGCCCTCCCCCCTACACTGCTAGGTGCCCTCCCCCACCCTACTCTACTGGGTGCTCTTCCTGCCCACACTACTGGGTGCCCTTCACCCCTACCCTAGTGGGTGCCCTCCCCACCTTACTCTATTAGGTCCCCCAAGAGAAAGGTGACATAACAAATGTCACAGCACAGAAAATTACCTAAAAAAGATTAGAACAGAAAAAAGCAGTTTATTCCCAGTAAAGATGTTTGTACAAGGAGCAAGTAGAAGAGACAAGGAGTTAATTCAAGTATTATCCATTCAACAATGTCATGACTACATTTTTCCATGCCCACTATGTTGAAATATGAAGTAATGGATCTAGGTATCAGAATGAAACTCCAAAATTAATCTGAGTTGACTGAAGTAAGGCACTTGGGCTCCATTTCCATGGTAGCTAGGGACAATGGGGCTGAGAGAGGGCAGAGCCCTTTGCCTGCCACACCCAGGCGCCCAAGGCGACGCCTGTTTATTAACATATCACACCTGTACCCAATATTACAGTCATTTCCCCCTTTCATAAAGCTGCTACATAAAGGCAGAAATATGCCTGGCCAGTACCAACACCGTATTTCATTCCCAAATATGAAGATACTAAGGAAACATTGTAGTCAAGGAACACCAAACAAAGCTGCAGTGAAGGGAACAGATCAGCCTCACTCCAGAAGAAAGCAATGATGGTAGGAAAACAGTAAGTGAGCAGCCGAAAGTGTTAATGAAGGTAGGGAAATAGTCAGTGACCAGCGTTAAGTGTTAATGAAGGTAGGGAAACAATAAGTGACCAACGAAAGTGTTAATGAAGGTAGGGAAATAGTCAGTGACCAGCGTTAAGTGTTAATGAAGGTAGGGAAACAGTAAGTGACCAGCGTAAGTGTTATTGAAGGTAGGGAAATAGTCAGTGACCAGCGTTAGTGTTAATGAAGGTAGGGAAATAGTCGACCAGCGTTAGTGCTAATGAAGGTAGGGAAACAGTAAGTGACCAGCGGGAGTGTCCTTGGGGCTGGAGCAATAGCACAGCGGGGAGGGTGTTTGCCTTGCTTAGGCCCATCTTAGTTCAATACCCAGCATCCCATATGGTTTCATGAGCACTGGCAGGAATAATTTCTGAGTGCAGAGCCAGAAGTAATCGCCAGGTATGTCCCAAAAAGCCCCAAACAAAAACCACATTATGTTCCTAGAAATGGCTGAGAAGGCAACTATTACAAGATCAAAGAATAAGGGACCTGAATGGTACAGAAGTAGGCACTTGTTTTCCATGTAGCTGACCCTAGTGCAATCCTTAACAAGAGATCCTAGATGTTAAATTCAGCACCCAGAGCTCACTATTACATTGGAGATTTGGCCTCACTCCCCCCACACACACACACATACTCACACACACACAGTGTATTTACATCCCGAATTGGCTCTCTGAAGAAATCACTGAGGTGGGAACCTGAACGACAGCACAATGGGCAGAGAGGATGCTTGTCTGGCATGCGCACCCCAGGTGGGATCCCTACCACTACCATGTATGATCCACTGAATACCATCAGGAGTAATCCCTGAGTGCAGAACCGAGAGGAAGCCCTGAGCACTGCTGGGTGTAGCCCCTTTTCCCGAAAGAAGAACTCACCAAAGTGAACTCCAGCAGTAACTCTGACCTAACTCACGCCAAAGGTCAAAGCAGCTGACCTGCACTCCGCAACATCTGTCTCAGCGACCTCGAGGTTTTCTTGGTGCCTGGCAGGTGCCTAACAGCTGAACTCCAAACAGCAACTCCCAGTTGGTTTATTAGCGTCAGAACTCTACTGTGGTTCACGTAGGGCTGCGCTTATATTAACCTCACTTAATTTTGAGATATGGATTGTGCTTTTCCAATTATTATCAGCACACTTTAGCTTATAAGAATGAGAATGGAATTATTGTCTCATCCCCAGCACAACACTGGCCACAAGACAATCCCAAAAATCTTTCCAGCTATAAGTAAATGACTCCTGCCACTTTGCTGGGACAAAACTAACTCAGTTATTAAATTAGGGGCTAAGAGTCTTTGAATTGAACCCTCTCTCTCCTCCTGAAAACAGGAGAGAGAGGTTGGTTCAGGGAGAGAAATTATTGTAAATAAATAAGTAGTTAAATCACTTGCATAACTTGTCCTCCCGTTGGTCATCGATTTGCTCGAGCGGGCACCAGTAACATCTCCATATGCCCTGTCACATACTAGTCTAAGAGCCCAAGGGCATCTGCTTGCTCCAGGAACATAAAGAGCCTCAAACCATTCCATCAGGTCATGGGAATGAGGTGTATAATTGTTACTGGTATTTGACATATCATATATGACATAGCTTAGCTTGCCAGGGTCTGCCATGCGGGTGGGATACTCTTGTAGTCACCTCTAAATAAATAAAGCATTTATTGATGAACCAAGCAGCTGCAAGCAGCCAAGCGAGGCTGTGATCAACTCTTCTACTGGGTGGAACTCTGACAAGAGTGGAGTTGGGATGTGAAAAATGGCGGCCCTCATGGTGTGGGGGTTCCTCTGCCTTCTTGTGAGGCTCTGCTGGGGTGGTGGGCCAGGACCATCCCTCCTGGGGTGGGCCAGGACCATCCCCCTCCCTGGGGGGGGCCAGGACCATCCCTCCTGGGGTGGGCCAGGACCATCCCTCCTGGGGTGGTGGGCCAGGACCATCCCCTCCTGGGGTGGTGGGCCAGGACCATCCCTCCTGGGGTGGTGGGCCAGGACCATCCCTCCTGGGCACCTCGTGATCAGCTCGGCAAAGGGAGAGCCCAGTTATTTATTTAATAGATAAATAAATAGATAAATAAATAAATAGATAAATAGACAAATAAATAGACAAATAGACAAATAAATAAAAATAGATAAATAGATAAATAGGTAGATAGATAAATAAATCAATAAATAAATGATGGAATTATTCCTTGTTTAAAATATTTGCCGTAAGATTTCTTAACTTCTGGTGAACAACTTTTGACGCTTCTTACAGGCAGTCCTTGATGCTTGAGTTTTAGTTGAACTGTGATCAGAGGGGTTAAGACTCGGCCTTTCCCACCTCAAAGGTCAGGAGGACAGGGCACACTTGGAACTATGGGAGCATCTCAGCGTCTCTTTCACATTTATCACCAAGTTTCCACACATAAAAATTATTCTATTCATATAAATTAAATTGATTTAATAAAACATTTTGAAGAAACATAATTATATCAGATGTATATTATTCAAGATAATTCACAAACATAAAAATAAAATAGAATATTTATTCATGGCCATTGTTGTCTAACAAAAATACCTCTGAAATGTCACTTTTCTGGAAATAGTGATACTAGATCAACTCCTGGGTGGAGTAGTTTGTTGTTAACACATTCTCAAGGATCTATGACATTCATGTAAGCTCTTAAAAGGCATTTAAAAGTAGATCATAGCTAACATCAACAGTGATTGCTGGGGTTGACAATACATAAATCTATACTACGAGAATTCCATTTTATATGAACAGTGTGCCTCACCCAGACTCTTTAACCAAATCATAAAAATAAATCCCAATTTAGAAAATTCTGCAAGGTAACTGTGCCATACTCCTTCCAACACTCATGGGCATCAAAGACAAGGAAAGGTTGAGAAAACCCAGCCTCTAGACACCTCAGGAGACATCAGTGTTAGATGCAACGTGGCAAACAAAAATGACAGCAAAGCCAGCTTAGGAAATCTGAATATATACAAAAAATATAATTTACTGCTAATATGGGAGAGTGGGCATGGAGCATACGGCAACTCTTTGCTACTATCTGCATAATGTTTCTGAAAATCCAAAATTCTACCAAGATGAAAGTTTATTTTAAAAATGAAATCACAGGCGTATAATTACACCATTATTATGAAAATTTAGGCTGTCTCAGTAGAGTCCAGAGGAACAGTTCAGTAAGCTTAGTGCATGCTTTGCACACAGGAAATTCCGGTAGGACCCCCAGCAACAAACACATGTCCCATGGGTGCTTCAGGAGCACCCTACTCCATCCCATCTCCCCCCAGAATGGGACTGGGTGTGGCCCCTAAATACAAGCGAACATAAACCAGAACATCTCAGGAAATTTGACTTCCTCAATAAGTTCGCTGCCATTTTCTATCTTATCGATGATGTACCCAGTTATCGATGTAACTGTTAAAAAGAAAAGTCTATAAGTCTGAGCTACTTTTCATTAAAATCAGTCATGATTAATACTTTAAGCAATATTTTACATAACACAAAAGAATATGTTTGATCAATAAGAGACCCATTAGAAGAGCTGATTGATTTTCCCGTCATTAGGCTTAGAAAGATAATATCCTATGAATGTGTTCTCTTAGGTAAAGAATAAGCTTACAATGTATAAACATAACTAGACTGGAGTCATAATGTCTGGTCCTAATTATAGTTGAGAGTCACTACGACTAAGTAGCCTAAAATATATCTCAGTAAGAGAGGTAATGGACACAGATACACAGGGGTAGAGCTGCAACCAGCTCCCCTGTGCTCGGCTGATTATGAGGCATCCAGGAGGGAAGGCAGGTTCTGGCCCTGGCCCGTCATCCCAATAGAGCCTCACAAGAAGCCAGAGGAACCCCCATACCATGAGGGCTGCCATTTTCAACATCCGGACTCAGAGCTCCACCCAAGAGAAAAGCTGATCTCTCCCGGCTCATCAGTAAACATACAAACTGAGAGCCTACCTACCTACCTACTACCGAGAGTATCCCTCCCTCACGGCAGAGCCTGGCAAGCTTCCCGTGTCGTATTTGACATGCCCTAAACAGTAACAGTTGTAGACCTCATACCCATGACCTGAAGGAATGGTTTGAGGCTCTTCGTGTTCCTGGAGCGAGCAGATGCCCTTAAGCTACACTAGCATGTGACAGGGACATATGGAGATGTTATGGGCTACCCCTAGCACCATACGAGGTGTATGGTGACTGCTCGAAAAATTGATGAACAAGAGAGAACGACGAGTGATACAAGTGAAGACAAGTGAAGAGATGTAACGTATGGGCTCTTTTAGCATAAGGATTGTTACACTCACTCCACAGGGCTAAGCATACTAAATATTTTTATTTTTTTCAGATTACATTTTATGCCTATCGTAAGGGAAGATTAATAGCATTCAAGAAACCCAAGAGAAAATCTGCACTACTTTAGGAAGTTTATAGTAACACTAAGTCAAAGAATTCCTACTGGATTCAGAAATTCCTCTTTTACTGCATTCAAATACCTATTATGATCAAAGGCGGCAACAGGCAGGTCCAGCTTGGTCACCAGGGATAAACTGAGCATTTCTTAAAACCACAAAGGTTTCTTTTGCCATCAGGCATTTTAAATTTCTCCACCATGTTCAGTGATGTGCTCTTCCCAGCCTCCCTGTGCAGAAGATTCAACATTGCACCACTACAGACACATGGGGCAATGCTTCCAGTAAGGACTATTTTGATACCAATTTTCTTCTATGATTAAGAAAAAAATGTCCATATATGTCTGGGAGTTCTTTTCTACTCTCTGTAACTTGGCATTAAATGGTACATTGAAGTTCCTTCTACCAAACTGTCCGTGAAAGGGACACCAAAATCCCTAAATCTTCTAAGTCCACAACAAAGCAAATTAAGCTGAAATTTGCAAAGACACCTGTGAAACTCAGTTCCCAGTAGCTCTGCTATTTAAATTTGAGAGTGAAAACTGCTAGAGAACTTAACTTGGAGAACATACAGAGATTGTTCTTTAAACCAGATTTTAGTCCCATTATGTCGGCCCCCTCCACCCAACAGACCAGCCTATCACAGCCCACTTGCAGCCCGTGGCGGTTCATCAATAAATGCTGAATTTTTAGATGACTACAAGAGTATGCTACCCACACGGTAGAGCCTGGAAAGCTACCTGTGTCATATTTGATATGCCAAATACCAGTAACAATTATAGACCTCATTCCCATGGCCTGATGGAATGGTTTGAGGCTCTTCATGTTCCTGGAGCAAGCAGATGCCCCTGGGCTCTACTTGCATGAGACAGGTCATATGGAGATGTTACTGGTGCCCGCTCGAGGCAAATCGATGATGAACAGGAAGACAGTGATACAGTGATGTCAGCCCCTCCCCGAATTATGATTCTTATCTTTACTGATATCTGAATACCTGATAATATCATCAGAGGAAAGTAGTAATCAGACACCCCTTGGCTATAAAAGTACACTGACTAATTAGTTCTAGCTATGGGAGATTAGCTCAGCATTTTTGTTGCAATCCAAAATATTTTGTCAAGAGTAAATATGTATCACATCAGACGCCAAGAAACCATGCACCAACTGGGTCTGTTCCGGGCAATTCTAAATACATGTCCCACATGTCCCGCTTACTGTTAGTCAGCTTTGGGGAAATCACCAAGCAGAAACTACCATCCTGGACATGCCTTGAAATACTTCTCTTTTATGGGAGGACATGAAACAAGCTGTCTCAATCATCATTCATTACAAAGGGAAGCCACAGTTCTCACATGCTTTTCTGAAAGACAGATTTCTATGCCTGGAAAGCAAAGCAATACTAAAATAAATGTTTAACATTACCCTTGTCACTTGTCACTTGTCTTCCCCTTTGTTCATCGATTTGCTCTAGCGGTGCCAATAACATCCCCATTCATTGGGAATGAGGTCCATTATTGTTACTGTTTTTGGCATATGGAATACACCACAGGTAGCTTGCCAGGCTCTGGGTTCATCCCAGGTAGCCCAGTCTTTTTCTATGTCAGACCATCAACCATCCAGAGCCCACAGGACAGAGCCCTGGGTGTAGACAAGCCTGTCGGTCTGCCACCTGCTGACGCAGACAGGTACCGCAGCCACACCTGCAAGGTACATTACCTTCAAATTTCAAAAATTTGATTCAACTTAATCTGCTACTATCAGGGATCCTGTCCTTGAAATGAGACCCCAGTGAGACTCTGTGCCTATGACTAGTCAGATAGCTGAAGATGCCCAATATCGAACTGAGAACTTGAAGTACCGTAGATTATATTTAAAAAATACCTAATTTATATTTAGTATATAACAACTTGGAAGACCCTTTGACTAATATTTTAATATGAACTTGTGAAGTTTCTGTAGTAAGTAAAAATCTATGATGTGACAAATCAATAAAATAATGTTGATATTTTAATCAAATAAATAGTAAAATCTATTCCAGCAGATGTGGTTCTAATTTTAGTGCAATCTATAAAATAAGGGCATCAGTTTATCGTTTATGAAAATTCTACATTTCAGTGACCAATCATTTTACTTCTATTAATTCTCTTACCCTATATCTGATCTGGAGTCAATAAAACTAGTGGTTATAAACCACAATATTAAGAAACTTAAATGATAATGGTATTATTTGCTTTGTTACCTAAAAGCTAAAGACAAATGCCATGGCAGTGCTGAGGGCATGCTCTTGACTGTGCTCAGGGATCAATCCCGGCAGAGCTCAGGGAACCTTAGGAGATGCCAGGGATCCAACCAGGGTCAACTGCATTCAAGCAACCACCTTAATCCCTAACCTATCTGTCAGGCGCATATACTGTTATATTTAAATGATTTTCTACAACATCAAGAAGTGGGAAGAAAAATAAACAGAAACTTTCTCAAGGAAGAAATATAAATGGTACAAATAGCCAAAAAGCACATAAAAATGATCTACATTACTAATCATCAAGGAGATGCAAGTCAAAACAGTGGTGAGATCATCTCACAGGACAGAGACTGACACATATCAAAAAGAACAAGAGCAACCAATGTTGGCATGGATGCGGGTGAAAGGGACCCTCATTCAACAGTGGGAATGTCAATTGGACCAGCCTTTTTGGAAAACCATATGCCATTCCTCAAAAACCTAGAAATTGAGCTTCCATATGACCCATCAATACCACTTCTGGGAATATACTCCAGGGGCGAAAAATACATATGAAGAAATTATGGTACATCTACACAATGGAATACTATGCAGCTGTTAGGAATAACAAGGTCATAAAATTTACTTCTACTGATGGACATGAAGAATATTCATGTCCACAGAATGTCCAGACATTATCCAGAACAAGAATATCCAAAACATAGAATGACAGCACTCACTTATGGGATTTGGGACATAAAATAAAACATAGTATGAGACTACTTACTACACAGACAGTAGAGAAATGGGTCAGGAGAATTGATCTAGAATTGGAACCTTCTCTCAGGTGTCTGGGGAAAAGGCAAATTGGGATAGAGAAGGAAGCACTGTGGCAATGATAGCTGGAAATGGTCACTCTGGATAAGAACCGTGTGCAGAAACCAGGCAAAGGAACAAACACGATAGCCTCTCATAGCTGTATCGCAAACCATAATGCCCCAGGGGGAGGGTAGGTAGAGAGAGAAAGAGAGAGAGACAGAGAGAGACAGAGACAGAGAGAGAGAGATGGAGAAGAAAAGTACCTGCCATAGAGACCGACGCCTGGGGAAGGGGTTGTTGGAGGGGAACTGGGGTCACTGGTGGTAGGACGTGTGCCTGGTGAAGGGATGGAGGTTAGAACATTGCATGACTGAAACCCGATTATGAACAGCTTTATAACTGCTTAGTTCATGGTAACTCAATAATAAAAATATGGTTTTGGTAAAGTGGCCTCATTTTAAAGGATCCACAACTAAAATAGTTTACAAAATAAATTCTAGATGATCAATTTTCAGTTAAATTAATTGTAATATCATTGTTTATATTAAAATTGTTAATGCTTTATTATAACCTACTTTCAGAATTTAAAGAATATGCATTGGGAATGTTTCTTTACTAAATTACAAAACATTAAGCCAAGAAGAACTAAGCATTATCTATTCCAAATTATCAGATGTACTAAGGCAAAATAATAGCGAACTTGACCATCTCCCAATAGATTAGACGAAGACTGACAGTACCTTCCTTTGGAGAATCCCGTGATGCCACCAATTCTATAATGTTTCTTTCCTTCCTTCTTTAAAACTGCTCACAAGTGAATTACTCTGGGCCGGAGCGATAGCCCAGCGGGTAGGGCGTTTGCCTTGCAGGCAGCCGGCCCGTGCCAGCCCGGGTTAGATCCCTGGTTAGATCCCGGCATCCCATATGGTCCCCCGAGCACCGCCAGGAGTAATTCCTGAGTGCAGAGCCAGGAGAAACCCCTGAGCATTGCCGGGTGTGACCCAAAAAAGCAAAAAAATTTTTTGAATTACTAAATGTCCAACAAAATGCCATATGCTGGGACACAATACAACCCAGGCCGCTCCAGCCATGGCGTTGCCTCCTGGGCCAAGGGGTCTCCGGGAGCAGGGACAGATAAACATGGTATGTAAATAGTGACACCGGGCAGGAAGCGCAGCAGTCCTGGACGGGGCAAGATCCTGGGGCACAAAGATGAGTAGAAGGTCACCCCACAGGGGTCCTCTCTCCCTTGGCCCACTCCATATATAAAATTATCGAGTGCTCCATTAATAATGCTGTGCTCTAGGAGCTGTCTTCGCTCCCCCTTTTCTGGCTTTTTGGGGTCACACCTCCACGATGCTCAGGGGTTACTCCTGCTCCGCATTCAGGCATTGCTCCTAACGGTGCTCGGGGGACCACTTGGGATGCCAGGGATCGGACCTGGGTCAGCCCGTGCAAGGCAAATACCCTCCCTGCTGTACTATCACTACAGCTCCTGCTTTTGCCCTTCTGAAGGTTTGTCCCCAACCTTCAGATCTTCACTGTTCTCAGGTTCTCCAAACAATGGCAAAAAAGCCATGTTCGGATTGGCCTTTCCAGAAAAATTCAAGCTCCTTATATTCTAAGTGTAATCTAATGTCACGTCACTTTAGTTTATTTATTTTTTAAGCTACTTTAGTTTAAAAATGCAAATGTTCATACACAGTTTGCAAAGCTTCAATAAGAATCTAACTAGATCATAGATTATATGAGCAAAAATCCGGTCATATTACAGTAGTCCTTCAGTCTCGTGTGGAGGTTTTCCAATCACGCCACCGCTCAGGCCATCATTTGGTGCATCATTATTTTTCCTTTCATTAGTCTCCTGTCCCTTGCTTCTCACTTCACGCACCCATTTGCACCCTAAAGCAGCCAACCTGATTCGCTGCTTTAAATGATGTCCTTCTTTAATCTACATCAGTGCTACTCTCTTGCTTTATGCTATTTTAAAAATTCATTCACATTATTTTTTTAATTTTTTATCATACCACAGTGAAACATACAGTTACAAAGTTGTTCATAATTGGTTCTTGGTAATACAGTATTCCAGCACCCGTCCCTCCACCAGTGCCCCATTTCCACCACCAATGTACCCCACCCTCCCACCCACCCCCAGGCTGCCTCAGTAGCAGGTACCCCCTTTCCCTCTCTTTCTCTCTCTCTCTCTGTCTCTGAATCTCTCTCCCCCTTCTTTTACATTGCGGCTAGCCCTGCAGACATTTAGGATTTATCATGTAAGTCTCTGTGTATATTCAATGGTGAGTTCTAGTCTGACATTACCACGGCCCACACTCAAAGACTGGTATCTATTTATATCCCATTAATGAATGCAGTCTTTCTATATCTGTCCTTTTCCTTCTGACTAATTTAACTCAGCATGATAGTCTCCATGTCCATCTGTTTGCAGGTAAATTTCACAATTTTGTCTTTGATGACAGCTGCATAGTATTCCATCGTATAGATGTATCACAGTTTCTTTAGCTGGTCCTCTGTTCTCAGACACTTAGGTTGTTTCCATATTCTAGCAATTGCATTCACGTTATCTTAATACATCTAATTTATAATTATGACCATGACACACTACTTCTATGCACATTAAAATTCTCTGCCTGTTTGCCTGAAGACGAAGTCACACCTGGCAGATTGGGGGCTGCTGCCATTTCTGCACCACGGTCACTCCCCGCAGTTCTCAGGGAACAAGGTGATGCCGAGGGGTCAAACCTGGGGCTCCTGCATGTCAGCCCGTGCCGGTCAGCTGAGCTGTCCCTGTCACCCCTCTGTGCTCTCCTGACTAGCTGGACGTCATTAAGCCTCCCACAGCACAATGACAGGCACAGTTTTTGGGGCTTTGGCTTTGTTTTTGTGTTATCATTGGATTCTGGGTTACGCCCAGTGGGTTGCTCCACTTATTACTGGTAATGTGGTCTGGGGTGACTCCTGGTGGTGCTCAGGGAACCAGTTATGGTGCTGGTGATCAAACCCGGGTAAGCCACCACGCCAGCCAAGCACCCTTGCCTCTGTCCTGTCTCTGGGACACAGGCCCAGGTTTTTATGAGTATCCCACCTTTAGCTTATACAATTTGGGGGGGATATTAATTAAAATATTCAAAACCATAAACACGAATTTGATGCACTTAGTATACATTATGAGTTCAAATTTGATACTACTAAATATACATTATGAGTTCAGAAATTAAATGGGGTGAACTTTTGTTAAACTAACCACAAATTACAAAATTTCACTAATGCCCGAGGCCATTCCTCAAAACCCTTCTGCACATTCAAGAACATTTTCAAAGCCCTTCATGAGTGCGGACACCATTTTTAAAGCCCTCTCCTCCCTTTGGCCTTATTCTCTTAGCCCATGTCATTAGCGGGCAACAAGCTTATAAAGGAGAAAGGGAGGCATGGCTTCAGCACAGGTCACTGGGATGTGCATATGCTATTTATAACAGAGAGCTTTGCTCCTTGAGAAAGAACATAAACTTTACATTACGGCAGATTTGGAGAAATGCCCGTCAAGTTTCTTCATATCTGAACTGCATGGTATCAATGTCTTTGGTGTCTGAAGCTAATCTTAAGTGCTGACTTCTCATGTGCACAAGAGAAGTCAACACTTAAGATATATATATATATATATATATATTCTCATGTCATGTGCATATATATATATATTCTCATGTGCATATATATATTCTCTTGTGCATATATATTTTCATTATTCTCATGTGCATATATATATATATATATATTCAGGTCTAAGTAGTGCCAAATGTCTTTACAGAATTAGTGTTTGGTTGGAGCCCCAAGAGGAGTAGACTGTGGTTCTATATAACTACATTCCCATCAATACAAACTTTACAAGCCAAATAGTGAAGATCCTACCACCTTCTTGGTTAAATAAGTATTGCTCAGATCTATGATGATATCGAATACCTCTTTTTCTGGGGTTTCTCTTAAGTTAATTAGCTGTACTTAACCCATTCCAATTTTTCTATTGTAATTGTCACCTTTGATTGACTGCTTAGCAGGTACTTCCTCTATATACTAGGTTTTAATAGCACAATTTTATAATAAAATTTGTCTCTATCAATACTATTAATGGTATCTTTTATTTACTTAACAGATATCTTTTAGTTTGCCTTTCTTAATATTTTGTAAAGTACTTAATATCTATGTATTCTTTAATTTGTATGTGAATTATGGAGATATGTATGTTTTGGAGAAAAACATGAATCTAGGTGGCAATGAACTAAAAGTAGATTCTTAAAAAATTATTTTTTAAATATCTTTGAGGATATGTTTTTGCCCTCTTTATTTATTTAATTTTGTATTATATCAACATGAGATATACAGTAACAAAAGTGTTGATATTTGGGTTTCAGTCATACAGTGACCCAGCACCCATCCCTCCACAAGTGCCCATTTCCCACCACCAATGTCCCTGAATACTCCCTCCCCAGCCTGCGCCTATGGCAGGCAATTTTCACTTCTCTCTCTCTCTCTCTCTCTCTCTATCTATCTATCTATCTATCTATCTATCTATCTATCTATCTATCTATCTACCTTCTCTCTCTCTCTCTCTCTCTCTCTCTCTCTCTTCCCTTCTCTTTACATTGTGGCTTGCAATGCATACATTTAGAGGTTATCATGTATATCGTTTTGCCTATTTTTTTTTTGGGTCATACCCGGCAATGCTCAGGGGTTTCTCCTTGCTCTGCACTCAGGAATTACTCCCTAGCGGTGCTCGGGGACCATATGCGATGCTGGGGATCGAACCGGGTCAGCACTTGCCAGCCATGTGCAGGGCAAACACCCTACCCGCTGGACTATCGCTCTGGCCCCCTTTTGCCTACTTTCAATGTTCAGTTCTACGCTAGTATTATTATTTGCCATAAGTATTAGTACCCTGTTCCTTTCTCTGTATTACCTAACCTCTGACTCCCACACACTTGCAGTAGGTTCTACCCACTGACAAGACCTCCTGATTCATGTTTCGTCTGGCCTTGGATATTGGTATTATGCTATTTTTTTATATCCTGCAAATAAATGCAGTCATTTTATATCTGTCCTTTCCCTCTGGTTTTTCCCTCTTTATAAATCATTTAATTACCAAACTTTACACATTGTCCACACTAAAGGTTTAGTTAAATTATTTATAGGTAACTAAAGAAAAGAAGAGGAAACAAAGGACAAATGTGTTTCCATTTTAACCAGACTTTATGGAAAACATAATTAACAGACTTTATGAAATAAAAATTAAGTGTTTGTAAGACCAGTTGGCGGAAATTTCCAATGGAATGAAGAAATTAGCCCTTTTCCCTGCCCATCCACAGAGATTTTGTGCAGGATATCTCAGCACAAAACTCTTTCAAAACAAACCTCTTTCATCTATTCAGTTTTTATCAACTTTGAAACTTCCAAGTACAATTTACTGAAGAATTTATGAAGAATTTCTAACTTTACAAAACTGTCCTCTAATCCAAAAGCATGCAGTGACCCTCAATCAGGGTCATTGTGTGTTTATCAGCTTGATGTATTTTACACATAGACTTGGGAATTCTTTGTTCGATTCATTGCAGACACCAACCAGTCTCTGTTTGTGAGGCAGAGACCAGTACCACGTGGTGCTCAGGACTTCTGATTTCTGTGATCTGAGCTCACTGCCGGCAATGCTCACGGGACCAAGTAAGGTGCCAGGGATTGAATCAGGGTGTGGCCCGACAGTCTTAAATCACTCTCACAAACGTTTTTATTTCATCTCTATGTCCAGTCTATATTACAGTCCAGGTCACACAGATTTTGAAAGCTTCAACAGCCCAGTAAGAGCCTCGTGCTTTCCAGTAAATCCACATTTGATAAGAGATAGTCGTTTCTTACTTACAACCAGCATTCCAGATCAATATCAGGAATATATGCTTGCCTCCTGCACTTACCCTAGGCAGAGAGGGCAGTTTCGCTGTGACTGAAGCATTTCCTCCTAAACACCAGAAAAATAATTAACCTCCGAAGTGGTAACTTAAGCAACACTGTAAGTTGTCATGGTAGAACTCATTTCATATTATTTCTTAGATTATAGGAAAGATAGGATGCTCTTACTTATTTCTATTAAAAATATTCCTGCAAAACCAGTAATCCAAAAATGTCTATTATGGATTAAAATAATTCACTTTAAATATTATTATTACATCTTTCCACCTATTATTATACACACATATACACAAATATAATAAACTCAAACCCGTTATCTAACCTGACAGGACCTTCAGGCTGTGGTGAGGCGTCAGTGGGAGGTGTCCAGTGAACAGCGGTAAGGTGACATTGGCAGTATCATACACTTTGGGGTAAACTGTACCTCCAAAATAAGGACCAGTCTGGTACATATTCTAAGTGAATTTATAAGTATATGATAACAATTCTAAAATGAAAGTCAAACTTTTAAAACACTGACACTCAATAAAATGACTGTTTTGGCTAACACATGCATTAACATGTATTAACATGCATTCTTTTATGCAATGTAGCACTTATTAGCTCCTCCCCTCCTGTTATTTTGCAAACAGCTTGATTCATTGTAAAGAAATACTGAAAACCATGAACAAAAGTAAATAGGCTCTACTCAATAGGTTTCCCAAAACAGTGAGAATTTGGGGGGACTTTTATTTATAATTAAGGTATTGTATATGTGATCCAAATATACTGAGATTTCTCTCAGTTGCACCAGTCTGCTACTGAACTTTTTAGAAAGTGAAAAAAGGAATACTTTGGAAAGCTAATCTACAGAAATACTTTAACCATTCAGGTTGAAGAGAAAACAAAGTTATTGCATAAGAGAAACAAGAGATCAGTTCCAAAACCAATGCTTTGCTGTCAACATTATGGAACACCAAGTGCTATCATCATGTACACAGCGGCAAGATCAGCCAACACCAACCAGAAACTCATCTCTGCTGGCTCTACATTGAACTAGAGCCATACCTTACACCAGAAGTAGAAACCATACGCCTAACCTTTAGCAGAGTTTTGTCAAAATCTACCACATTTTTATTTTACGATTGCCGCCAAAAGCATCTCAACCTTTACAATTAATTTCCCGCTCAACTAGAGAAAGAGCAGAGCAGATTGAAGACGCTGGCCTGGGAAAGTTCTGCCACACCCGCTAAGAACCCTTCCATGACAACAAAGAATCCAAGACCACATCCGTGCTGCTGAATTCAGAAACATAGGCCGTAATCCCAACTTCATCTGGAGGACTCTGGTAACTTAACTTCGGCCCTAATTGCTTAGTTTTACATGATCTAATTGCTCTGCTCACACTGCAAATACTCTGAGGGGGTTGACTCAGTTCTTTCTCTCTGGAGAGGTGAGGCTATCAACAGCCCACAAGGCTACTCACATCTTTAGCTATAATCACTGCACTGACATTCGCTCCTAGTCTGAGCGTTGGTCCTCTATAAGATCTGTTTATATTTATCTATTTAGAGGCACTATGATTTGCAGCCTTGCAATGTCTAAGGAACCCAGTGTCACAGCAGCTTCCACCTCCAGAGTGCTTGCTGCTCCCAGGGGCCCCTAGGGTCCCTCTCCCTTCCCCCCTCCACACTGAGTTCCGTTCTATGGGCCAGCACTCAGGCTCTGCAAACACTGGCGTCCAGTAATCCCTTACACCGTTTCTCAATGCTTGTAATGGGCGAGCTCACTTGTGCTCGTCCGCTACTCTCGGACTGCCTTCTTTCAACCCTCCGAGCATGATTTGCATGGGAGGCCGGGATTGAGCCACACTTTAGAACTACCAGGGGAGAGCCCTCAAGCAACAGCCAGGATGGTCCAAATTCAGCATTTTTTCACCAAGCCGGCATATTTTAGCTGTTGTGTAGACCACAGGCAGTCATTAATTCACCCAGTAAGCATTTTCTTCCTGTTTCCCACACTTTTTAAGAAAATATGGCCTTATAAAGTAGAGCAGAATTGAACTTTACTAAGGCTGGGAAAACAGGGCGGATGGGAGAGGACCATGGGATGTTGGAGAAGGGAAAAAGAGAGGCGTAAAAAGTCAAGTGGAGACAGGATATAGAGAGAGAAAGTGATCAATATGCATTTTATAAAATTCTCTTTTTATACAGCTAAATCAGTTTTTTTTAAATTTTTTTATTATACCACCGTGAAACATACAATTACAAAGGTGTTCATAATTGGTTCTTGGTAATACAGTATTCCAGCACCCATCCCTCCACCAGTGCCCCCATTTCCACCACCAATGTACCCCTCCCCTCCGCTAAATCAGTTTAATAAGCACTAGGACAGATACTAGCGCTGACACAGGAGCCAGGGAGGACAGCATCATGTGTTCATGCTGCCGACCCCTGCCCTATGCAATACCTCATGGTTCCCTGAGTCCCACCAAGAGTGCTCCTGATCACACAGCCAGAACAGCCGGTGTGACCCCAAACCAAACCTACAGCTCAAAAAGTGCTTGGACCTTAGCATATGATATGAAAGGGTGTGGTCATACTTGAGAGATAGTGAATGCTAGAAATGGGTGGTTGAATACGGAATACCAGGAGAAGAATGATGGTCAAGGATCACTTTAGGTCAATTAAGTAAATCTCCCATAGTTTTTTTTGTGATAGAAAAACAAAGAGGACATGGGTCAAAGCAGGGAAGAAAATAAGGGCACAGTTTGAGACATATGTTTATTATCCAGAAATACAAAGTATGTGATAACTATATGTGTGCAATAGACTAATAACTAGTTAGCAGTCTGTCTGGAATTCAAAGTATTGGCTTAGGTTTGGAAATAAAGATTTTGGAGTCTCTAGGAAATAAGAAACTGTTTGACATTTACCAGGAAACCTCAGAGATGATACACTTAAGAAAAACTGCACACAAATAGACATAATACAAGGTATGATAATATTGTTTAAATGAAAACAATTTTTAAAAGACCCTTGGAAACACAGGAAAGTAGGTACTTATAGAAGCAGAATTGCTTACATAGATTTCTAAATGCCCAACTGTACAAATTAAAATACCTTCTATTTGACTCTGATTCTAGCACTTAAAAGTTTTATACCCAGAGCTTAATAGAGTAGTAGTTTAGTAGTGATGTGAATTTCCTTCCCAGAAAGTAGTTTCAGTCATTTGCATATCCAGAAATGCATATTCACCAAGTATTAAAGAGCAGGTCCATACTGAGGAGATGCGACAGGGAGCCCGTTAAAAGCCAGAGCATTTCATGAGAGCCCACTGTCACTTTAGCTTCTCAGAGGCCCGACCACCTTTATGACTTTCTTTTTCAAACAATCCCTTTCTTCTCAAACATTTTTCCCACCCACCAACTTGGTATCCACTAGTGGATTAATCCAACTCCACTACCGAGATGCTGGTCAACAGCTGATCCCTCAATTTCTCAGGAATCACTGTTAAATATATAAAATAGTGATTTAGTAATCTCTCTAGCAAATATCATCTTGATCTCCAGAGCTCATGTAAGACAAGTACCTCGTGAGTACTTCTCACATAGCCCTTTAGTCAAACACTCTTTGACAAGCAATGAGAATGGTGTTGGAAAAGATGCGCTATTGGAGGGTTGGGTGCTGGAACACTGTATGACGGAAACCCAATCAAGAACAGCTTTGTAATGGTCTACTGCGGTGATTGAGTAAAATAATCATAATAAATACAAATAAAAAGCAACGACAGGCCATGCATGTGACTGCGACAGTACAGTGCATGGATTACAAATGTGAGGGTCCTGAGTTTCATTCTCAGCATCACAGCAAAATTTAAAAAAAAGCGAAGTGCAAGAATACAGCATCTCTTCCGTTAAGGACCTCACAATGCAGAAATAGGATTACTCAGAGGAAACCTGAGAAATCT